>JABANP010000225.1:0-80904 GCA_013115135.1 Perkinsus olseni | reverse complement strand
CGGTCCAGTCGTTATCAGAAGCGAAATAAGTGTGATTTGAAATTTTTCCACCACGGCGACACTCAACGGCCGCAGGAAGTGATACAACATACGCAATGAGAAACGCGAAGTGAAGCCATCGCTTGAGAAATTTTCTCTCACTGTGAGAGTGGTCTCTGAGTTTACTGCGTTAGAGCCTGCGGATCCTAGAGACGTCGCCGTCTGCATACTTGGTTTGATGGTAGTAGCTGGACAGGCGTATCACTCGGACTGTCTGAGTGATACGGGCTCCGAGTCGGACATTCTTTCCGAGTTTGGAACTTCCAGAACTCAACGGCATAAAGCCCATGCGAATGCATACTCGCCAGTTTGTGCGGGCCGACGCACAATGCGACGTAGCAGGCCGGCACAACTCGTGAACAACAGGCCCGTTATTCAGTACTACTCTATCAGACAGTGGCCATCACCAGTGTTGACGTAATTCGGTGGCCTATCCTGAATCGAACTCGTGGCGTTCATCTATTTTAGCGGAGTGCTTGGTTTTCCAACTGGGAAGTCTTTGCCTCATAGACTTCCATTAGCTTCCTCTTTAAGAGTCGTCTGTCTCGCTGTGAATGTCGCACGTGAAACAAGCCCTGCAGTTGTTCCCCCTCCAGTTCACCTCATGAGGAACTACGCCAACCTGTGCTTGTGCACCGTCGCGTCGGCCGCTTTCTTGCGCCCAACCCCCTCCCCTTCTAGCCATCTAGAGTTCTACAAGGATCTGACCTACCCTTGGGCGGTGAAGGAGGCTCCCATCTGTTTCAACCAAACACTATGCCCTCAAAACCCCAATTACACCTGGGACGACTACTTCGAGTATCTCCTCGATAAGGGCGTCAAGAACTTCGTCTTCGGCGGCCTCATGATGGTGAGAAGTGATATCCGATTCATTCTCGAATACAACTCTACTAGTCGATGGAATCAAACTGGGTTCATGGCTCTGAGGAAGAGGGTGCGAGCCCGAGGCGGAAGGATACTGGGTGACATGGTCGACGCGCAAGGCATGTATGGCAAGCCATTCAACAAGACGCTCTTTCGCGAGAATGTGGCCAAGTTCGTGAAGCTCTTTCCTGTCGACGGCTTCAGAATCGCAGAGTTTCTTCCCTACTCGGGCCAGACCGCCGAGCATGTGAAAGAGGCTTTGGAGACTATCATCGAGCTAGGGCTGATCTCGTCAATCCGGTAAGTCTTGCGGTGCATCAGGAGGAGCCAGTGACCTTGATTGTCGGACACGCGGAATGCGCACAAACCTTTGAAGTATGTGTAGGCTGGTGTGAATCCCGTCTTATACATTTATGACACAAGCCGGACCACTGTGATCCGGCTGCATTCACCTGAGACAGTTGGGTTTTCAGGTTGCAGCCTGGCAAGCTCGATGCATTCGCGAAGGGCAAACTGGCAGGAATCGCCAATATTACCTTCCTCTCTCTGAGGCCAAGATATAATGACAATCACGATACAGCAGCATTCAACACAGACCGGTTCGCCGTCCAAGCCATCCTGAACGCCTCTGCGGCGGGCGTGGATCCTGGCAAAATTGTTCTAGCGCATGTCGGGTACTCGATGCTCATATATGCTTTTCATGCCAATCCACAGGGCAACGGCACTTGGCACAACAAGTATGGCGGCGACTACTACTTCTTTTCGCAGCCACGTGCTGTCGACAAGATCAAGGTGGCCCACGAGCATGGCCTTCATGGCATTTCGCTGCAGGAATCACTACCAGAGCAGGCACGGGCCGATCTCTTTCCGTGGAACAACTATTCTCTCTTCCATGCTCTGGTCGAAAACATGTAACTGCGTGTATCAGGCCCTGCTTCGTAGTCGCTCCACGGCCCCTCCCTGGAGGGTATGTTATCCTCTAGCAGCATCACCTCTCATGCTAGCGTCAGCCAGTCATACCAGAATATTTTGGAGGATCTTTCCGTCCTCAAATAGATTTTGTTCAAGACTTGTTGTACGGGTGTCAGCTTAGCCATCAGATTTTCCCTCTTCCTTTCATCTAGTAATACGTGCGTATGCGCGTTCCCTTCCGCGCATCTTGCCAAGTTGACGATGTCAAGCGTTTCATCTGTAGTTGTCACTGACAACAGCCCGGATTGTACGATGAACATAAGGCGAGGTTAGTGAGGTCGTTCTGTATTAATCTCGGTTCAACTTGATTCATTCAAGATCCGTGATTGTCAGTTTCGGCCGATGTACTTAACTAGAAGCACCTTTCAAGGGACCGACACACTTGCTCAGGAAGTCGTTTCACGAAGTCCTCAGGCCCTTCTTAGCAGGGTTTATCCATACTTTTTTGAAAGAACTTTTTTCAAGATAGGCATTTTTTCGAGGTAATTATTTCTTTCTCCAGGTTTAATGAGCGTCTTCGGTTTTGTTCAGTTGGCGAGAGTCAGGAAAATTTCCGGGGGAAATGTGAAAAAAGTGATGCTACCGTCACGGTGATACCGTAGCGGCCCATCGGTTCCATAATAGAATCGGTTAAGAGAGTACCGAGTTCGACATGGATTAGGGTCAGGACTTGCCAGACTATGGACCTTTCGTTGAGATCAGGATGGGGACGTTGAGGACTGCACGTCATAAAGTGCATCATCGCACTCGAGGATCGGTACCCTTCAAGAGGTGAATCATCACACTAATGTGCTGAGAGAGCTCATGGGCCAAGTTTTGGACCAGAATCTGCAGAGCATCTGTCGACATGGGAAGATCACTGGACCAGAATGAGGCATTCGTTGACCCCACTCCGTCGACGACATGTCTTCCCTCGGTTGCCGCATATGTGACTCACATAATGTGAGTTTTCTCACCGCCTCCTTCGGCTCAAGGTGTTTTGTTATGTTTACTAGTGCTGTTCGGACCGGACCGCCTTATCATGCCCCTTGAGCAAGCACTCAATGCAAGGGCCGTTCCTCAGCTCAACTCATTCGGCGACTGCTAAAGGATGAACGCGAAGCCATGATCCGGTCGGTGATAACAACGCTGGCGACACACTCCCAAAGGCAGGTGAAGATATCAGATAGTCATCAAGCCGCGGGCCACAGTATGCTGCCGACAAGGTTGATGATACCTTGCTCCATGTCGTTGCAGTAGCTGTAGAACACAAGCAGATTGCGCACAGCCCTATTGTGTTACGTAGACAGTGCAGCTGTCAACTTGGCAGGAGTGCCAGTAATAACCATAAAAGTAACACCGAGCGCCTGTCCATTCAGTCTGAGAGAACAGACGATCGGTGTTATGTTCAGGTACCAGCATCTCGTATCATCTTGCGCCTCGCACTCTCGTGCATGAGTATACGTGTTAGATTAACCCACTGATCACACCATCGCTTGAGTTCCTTCAACACTGGTTTTGCCTTTCTCTCATCCCCGTGATAGGGGCCCTGTCTCAAATAGTCAAACAGTGATGAGTTATATTGCATGCGAGCACGCAGACATACGTACCTCTAGCCGTCCGGAGACAGATGGCCGTCTACCGACCACCACCAATTCCATTGCTACATCGATATCATGTGTTATCATTATGACGGGAGTGTTTGCGTCCCGTTAACCTGCGAGTAGCAGTGGCAGCCCAGTAGCTTGGCCTCGGGCGAATCGACTTAGGTCAACTGAAACCATTACTACAGTATGTCGTCACATTCTGCTTGCCGAGGCCCTCAGCCCGAGAGGACACCTTGGGGCGAGCGCTGAGGGCTGGAGTATGTGGGTAGGAGTTACCGCGCTCCATTTGACCCTGTTATGCGAGGCTATCTAGCAGTTATAGCTCCATGATTTGGCTGTGTGTGGATCGACTTCGTTCGGCAGGCTGCTTTTGGCCATGGTGGCCCTTACTTCCTAGACGCCCGGGCGTGAAGACAGCATGCGGCGCGTGCTGATGGCCCAAGCGTAGGTTGTGTCACACAGTAGGCAGTGAAGGTGGTCGTCACTGTATGCAGCCACTAGCCGAGAAACACTGGGCAATAGGGCCTTCGGGCTATCGAACGATCAGTTGTGAGAGGGTTTTCTCCTAAGGCTGAGAATCTAAGCTTGCTCAACCGTAGGTAGATTAGCTCTTCATCGTTCACTGCATAAGAAGCAATGGGCGCATACTGAGCATTGCCCATACTCAGTCACTAGTCCTCCACAAGTCGCCGTGTGATGCGGCTAATCGACTAGCGCTCATTGATAAACAGTAGCGTTACTATTTCTGAGGCGAAGAACCAATCTAGGTTCATATTCTACCCTCCCTTTCGCTCGTTAGAGATGAAGCGCACTACTCTCCTGCTCCCCGTCCTCACTCTAGTTTAAGGCTACCTTCCTCCGAGGCGTTCTCTGGCCAATATCGAGTACCGTCTGTATAAGGCTGGTGACATTATGGAAGGCCAGAAGCTCAACCGTTGTGAGGACGACCCTTGTTATGTCGCTGTAGATCTTGGGATCAGCGAGAAGGTGAGCAGCAGACCCTGAGAGGATTCCTCCGATGATTCCTCTTAGTACAGCGATCTCGTATCGGGACAGAAACAGGCTGTTACAGGTTGTTACAGCCCCAACTTAGGCCAGTTTCAGCTGTGCCGAACAGCTGGAATTTTGCGAGGTTGGGGATTCGCTAATTGACTAGCAGACTGCAAGTTGCAGTCCACGGGAAATTCGCCTGTCGATTTTCCTGTCTTCGCTGCATGCCGAGAGTTGCTCCTGCTGTTCAGACGGTGATTGGCATTATTGAGATGACCATTCCCTCTCGAACCCTGGAAAAGTCCTTGGAGAAGCTCATCAGGGCGGCTATGTAGCAATTTCTTCGCAAGGCCCACGTGCCTTCTAAGTTACTTCTGACCCAGGCCGAAACCGACCGAGGCAGGCAAGATCGGTTATATAAACTATGTGAGTATCTTACATTCAACCTGATGCGCTCTTTTGACCTCGTCTGTCCTTGCAAAGATTCCCCAAGAGTGATGCTGCTAATCTGCGATATCGATGATTCGCTTCCCAGGTCGAAGTGCTGTCTAAATGGCAGGGGCAGGGGATCGGTAAAGCTCTTTATAACTAGTACCTTCGGATACGTAGGTTTTCAGCGGAGCTGTCGGGGAGACATTTCTATCATCTCAGATCGCGACCCAGAAACGAGATGTTGTCGCCATGTACCTTCTCGTGCAGACAACCAAAGCGACGGCCATTGCGCTGTATGAGAAAACCAAGTTCAAGCGAATAACCCGTAAGCACCGGGGAGGTCATCGCTGTGCTGTGACTGATGCTCTCAGAGGAAAACCTTTATTATGTCTACGCCCGCTACGACTTCACTTGAACTCTCCACATTATGAGGAATTGAGATTGCTCGATCGTCCTCACTTAGTCTAGAGGATCAAATCCGCACATGCGCGCAGACGTTGAAGCGCGCTGATTTATTCTCGTTGCTTTTCGCTAATATTTATCGAAAGTCGATTTAGCATGCGGAGGCGACGCCTCCGAGGCGTTAGTGGATATCGATTATTAAAGTGAGTATTGAATAGTCGGACCCCTAGTAGAAAAATATATTCTATTTGATCTCATTGAGCGGAAGCTACTTGTCATTGCTTTCGAGACCGACACAGCGTCGAGTTATGTAGTCACGGTCCCTACCTCGAGGACGCTGACATCTTCCTCAACTCACCACATCTTGAATCAAGATGTCTAGGATGAAAGTTCTTGCCACCTTGCTGTGGGTCGAGAGGTCACACTGCGGTCCGACGGGATCTATGTTGCGCTGTCGCGCCCAGCCCGTTACTCGTCAATAAAAGCTCTGGTCTTCGAGATGGTGTACGACGCCCCCGCCCCGAGATATTGCTGCAGTCGAAAAACCCTCGAGTGACTCGAGGGTTGACGGCACCGGCAGCGATCCTGAGGATCGGATCCTCCCTTGGTAGTTCTGCGCTGCGGAGAACTACGTAGAACTGCGTAGACTACGCAGCATTCAACGTCTCTAGCCCAATGCCACCCATGACCTTTCACCCTCAGAGCGTCAGCTGCTGCAGTTACGTTTGTCTCTCGAACTCACCGTTCGTTACCGCTATCGGCACAATTGCCCGCCACAACCCTACTGAGCATAGGCATCGAAGGCGGATCGTCATGTCTCCGCCCGCCTGCATGGAAAGATTCTCGCACGGGGCTTGCCGAGAGAAAACTTTCGGTCGAAGGTTCCACTCGCTCTTATATGTTCATAAACGATGCTAAGATTTTTACTTTAATCTACAATCCTAACAAAATCTGTTTTTCGGATTCGCAAAGGAAATTCCGGAAAGACTTTTTCCTGTTTCTACCTGTTTTAGAAAAACTTCCGTGAATTTTTCATGTGGATTATCCTCTCCCTCAGAATCGACATTCACGCTTCGAAGTCAGAAAAGGAACGCTACCCTTGTGCATTTACGGTAACTTGGTTTAGAGGCTGGAGGAAGACGGGATCAAAAAGGCTATGAACATCTGACATTAACGACACCGTGATTCATACATCTCCAGATCTACCGTTCGTCCTGAGGCTGGCGAATCGAGCAGCTTTCGAAACTTCGTAGGAATTGACAGCGCCCCCTGTCGCACTCCGACTGCTCCCTTTTAATTGCTGGCACAGTGCCGTCCTCACTACGGTTCTCTACGGCAGCGGTGAGGTCTTTGAACATAGGATGCACGATTTTTCAAACGGTGTACCCCAGGGAGCGGGCATGGATCCACTCAGAGTGCTGCATCCCTCCCGTGTACGTAACGAGAGAATCAGCTTGTACAAGTCGGCGAAAGAGCTGGGGCCTACGGCTGTTCTCCGTGAACGCGATGAAGCCGCCCCTCAAACGCCAAGAAGGCGAGTCGCAGCGAATAAACTGAGGGGCTTATGCTCGGCCGTAATCGATTATGTTGAGGAAGAGCTCGGCTCTTTTGAGGACGCGTGCGAGGTCTTCTACCGAGCCTCGAACGACACTATAAACGCGGCTCATCGTCACGGATGGGACTCTGTGCAAGACGATGACGAGTTTGGCATCATCAGTGTCTTCCCTAAACTTTAGGGAAGACATTGAGGGCCTAAAGAGCGGTAACTAAATGGAAGCTGTAGCTGCATGCTCGGCAAGTTGGAAAACATCTCTCTCTCTCTCTCTCGCTCGCGGCCGCCATACGGCCAGGCGACACCAAACCACCATGAGGGCAATGTTGGAGTTTGTAAGGTTCTTGGTAGGGCGAACCAAACCACAATAAGTAGATAGGCGATGCAGGCACGTGAAACATAGCTGGGTCTTCGGGAGGCACTTGAAACACGCCACTTCTGCGTTGGCACTAGTTTGACAACAAGTGTAACGGTGTCTTTCCCTTTCGACTCGAGCCCATCAAATGGAAGGCGAGGAGACGAGTCGTGTGAGGCTCACACGGCAGTGTGACTGACGACAAGTGGCAGTGTCACCACCAGTTACGAGGAATAAGGAGGCCCGGATTGACGCGATTGAAAATCGCATCTCGTTTCGGCTCGGCCGATTGTATTGACGCTGTAGCACGCAATACTGGATCACTACGTACGATAACAACGGGCATCTGCTGAGCGGCTCAGCCAGTGAATATAATGATGCTCTGAAGGGAGATTTCTGGACGTACCAGTCTGGTACTACCAGATCCACGATCTCGGCGAGGCAAGTCAACGTAGACGGTATCGGCCCATGATTGCGTCACGGAAATGAGCACACATTGCCAAATATGTGCCGAATCTGTTATCCAACTTGTCCATCACCTTCTTGCAAACTTCTGTCGGATCCTTCGGCTCGCGTGTAGAAAACTTCACCCGAAAATCACTTCCCAGCGGATCTGCCATGCGATCGTCTTCATCATACTCTTCAAAATCGGCCTCTTTCCTGTACAAGATAGGCCACAGGGCGTGACCAGAGGGGTAGAATCGACTGAGTGCTCCGTCGTTCAAACTGAAAGCATGTCGCTGGGAATATCTATTTTCCTCCGCGCGAGCCTACAAGTCCGCTTGAAAAGCCTCCCACTTATTTGTTCTTGGGCAAGCGACGTACATGGTCTGTAGCGTGAAGTCTGGCCTAACGATTATTCTGAACGATCTTCTGTCGTATGTGAGCTTCTTATTGGAGAAGAAGCAGCAGTCGGACGTCGCGTTCTCCAGTGGAGGAAACCTCTGAGAGGTTGGAGGAACACTGGGGGCTCCCGCCTGGCTGAGGCCCCTCGATCGTCGATACGACACGAACGCACAGAAATGAAACAGCCCCTACTTCTACTAGGTTGCCTTGGCCGTCCCCCACGTAACTTGCATCATTAGGCTTCTTACCGTCGTGTGGGTTGGACGACATCGCCACCGAGGCAGCTGCGGTGATGACGATCATACGTTTGATGAACATTTGAATGAAGCCTGCGTGAGGACGATGGCGATGAGAAAAACGAGACAGCTGCTCATCAACGCAGTTAGGCCAATAGTACTAGACTCCAGCAGGAGCGTTGGCGGTTACGGTATTGGGCCAGTCTAGTAGCAGTGTTGGGGTGATAGTGTAGAAGTCGAATGAGCTATCGTGCGCACGAACGAAGATCGGGTATACACACCATCTGTGTATCATACACGACATGATGTCGCTTTGTGGCAGTAGCGATGGAGAGAAGCATATTCTCTATGGCCCCTGTTTCGAGAATGGTCGTCCTTTTAGTGGGCTATCGGCCCATCAACCCTCAACACGCCTTAGCCTTGCGTTGCTCCCCTTTTTGCGTTATTCATTCTCAAATTTCATTCAAGTCAATTCTAAACGTGCAATTATTGGAAGGTAGGAGTGGATGGGTACATCAGAGTGGATGGCTTGCCGACCCAGGCTCAGGATGAAGCCCACCATCATGTCACCTCCGAGCCTGCATACCACCAGACCTCTCCCCCAGTCGCACGGAATTGGATGCCGCTCGAAAATCGGACGACAGGCGGAGGCGAGCGATATCTCGAACGGCATCTGGTCTGGTTAGACTCTAACCGTTAGAGTGGCTATCGTCGCTTTGTAGGGAGCTTCTGTTTCGTCTGGTCTGTTTCTCAGCTAACGCATCGAATGGAGATGGAGATCCACTCAGCTGCCACTGAGTGTATTTCTTGTCCGCGGCCTCGCCCCAGCAATGTTACAACTTGTCCACGAGGACAGTCAGTGACGACAACCCCGGTGGTGTACTGCGCACGCAAGGAAATGGCAATCACAAACACCAACAACCAATATCTTCATGGTCCGCCGCCCGACCCCTAGCATCATGCCTTTCCTAAACGTCAAAATTCGAGCTGGATTCGAAGCTAGATCGTGTCGATCAACTGGCGGAAATGAACGCAGATCTCCTCGTACGACCCGTACCTCTTCTTCAACTCATAGACCACCCACAAACAGAATTCTTTGAAGTCGCCCGTCTCACTGCGGAAAGACGTCCGGGCGAAATCTTGCACAAATGGATCTTCGATGGGATTCTCGCCCCGGTATGTCTTCCTCCCGTTAGGTTTCTTCAACAAGATATGCCACAGGACATGTCCGGAGGGAACGTAGGAGCGCAAGGTTCCGTTGTCACTAAAGACAGAATGAAACCGTGAAGAAAACGGACACAAAAATTCAATTAACCCAATTGAGAGTAGATTAAATTGGTATTTAATAATTTAGTTTTGATTCGAGAAACTTGCGATTTCATTCACGGGAAATAAAGGCTGAGTAAGAGTCCGTTTTCAAGTCCAGCCGGGCTAGACCAGCCCCCTTACAAGTTTATTTGCAGTGCATCTCGCGAACGAGTTTTCGGGCATGTGATGTAGTTGAGCCGCGGCTTGAAGGTTGCATCGTAAGATACCCTGAGCGCTTTCCTGCCAGCCCTGAAGTCTGCATTGAAGAAGAGGCAAGAGTCGTTGCCGGCGTTGAGCAGCGGTGGGAAGTCCTGAAGATTGATCGATTGCTCTGTCTACATAGCACAATCGAGCTGTGCTCATACTAGCTTCGCATTATCAACCCATTCTCTCTACTGCTCTGAGTAGTTGGTTCAATACTTTATCTGCTCTATCTCATTCACTGTGAGCCCAATCTACTTATTCCGCGTTCTACAACCACACCTACTGTAACGAGATACTGCACGACTCATGGCGGATCGTCATGAAGAGGAATTCAACTTCAAGTACGATTGAAGGAATGTTCCTGCTTGACTTACATCATCGGGCTTCACTGTGCCAATGGCGAGACTGGCGGGTAGGACGAATAGCATCGTCACGACGCCAGCGATGGTGATGATGTGCTTGGAAGACATTTGAATAGAGCCTACGCGAGCGGATGGGTCGGGCGCCCGCCTAGAAAGATGGAGTACTAAGGTAACGAGATGCTACTCGCCCTATCTGAAGAATTTCTTCACAGGCGGCCAGTCGTGTAGGAGAAGAGGAGGCTCAGTCTGAGCCGCTCAGAGACTCGAGCCGTTCATGGAATGACAGACTAGATGGCAACATCACCTGCGCAGTTACAAGGGAATTGAATACCGCTCGAGGGAGTACCATCAAATCGGGCGAGCGAGGTAATCTCCTTCCGTAGGAGTCCCCAACGGATGTGTCGATTTGAGGTAGGGGACACGAGTTGTTGCGCCCTTCTTAGTGTGAATAGAAGAACAGAGTGAGTCGGCAGCTGATTATCAGCCTACTGATCGTTCAGAACTATTACTGATAGTCTATTAGCTCATCGTTTGCGTTTGAGCGGAACCCGCTCAGCGGATCTTCCTGATTCTTGCGCCCGCCAGGAGACTTCCAAGCAAGATGCGAATGAATTGCGAAGGGCAATTATACTTCGTTCTGCACGCGTGCACAAAGCGTTTCCTCTTCTAGCGTTTCGCTAGAAACCGTTTCATCATTACTCACTCTCTCACTTTCTTCTGTTTTCCTAACTATTATGTCCTCCAGTAATTCTCAGTCTGCGTTCCGTTCAACTCAGAGCTTGATGCAACTTGCATCATGCAAGCTAGGCTCGTTTCTCTCTAAATCCGACCTTGGATACGTTACGTATCCTTGGCAAATGTAATCCCTGCGAATTGCTCATGCAGACAGGGCTTTCAACAGCGTATCATAGAACGGGTTATGATATTACAAGTTGTACGTCCGTCCATGTTGTAATTTACAACATGGGCGGACGTAAATAAGCTTGAGCACTAGGCGGCGGCTAGTCGACCAGCCTCATATCATCCCGGCTCCAACTAGAGATTTTTCCCTAGCAGCTCATCCTCATGATCGTTACTGGACCACTGTGGGCCGCCCACACAACAACCATGTAACAGCTATGAACAACAACGCGGGCTTTCGTGGACTATTAGTCCGCAAAGTGACGAGAATTCCGTGCCAATCTGAGATATTCACGTTCCATTCTTTCCGTCTCCCTTTGGTAGTTGACGGCAGCCTCTGCCACTCTCTCCCAATAAGTCTTCGGAGCCGTGCTTTCCTTCCTAGGACGCGCCCGAAGGAAATCATCAAACGGGTCAAAAGCGTCGAGGGGGAGCCTGAAGGCAGAAGAGTTCCGAGAGCCGACTCCCTGTGGGCTGATGCCAGGGTGATAACAGTATCAAGGCCGGCTGCCGGCTGCTAGGGAAGATTTATTGAGCATCATTTGTGCCATACGATAACTTATAGTCGATACGTGCCCCATAACTCACATCATCAGGCTTCGATGTGCCGGTGGCGAGATTCTCAGGTGGGTTGTCGACACCCCCAATGGACGACGTGGCCACTGCGGCAGCTGCGGCGAGGATTATGACTTTCTTGGTAGACATTTTATTGAGGTCTGACCGAGCTGGAGAGTACGGTATCTTCTTATCGTAGCGGCCACGCGCTGAGAGAGGCCTCCAGCACGTTAGACAACTCCAGGATCTGGAGCACAGATTGCGAGCCCGGAGTTTGCCCGGAATTCAAACTGTGCTCGAAAGTGGCAACAGACCCAAGGCGAGCGACATGATTACCACCGGAACCGACCACCCCGGAAATTGAGATCTGACCAGACAGCAGACTTGCTTCAACGGTTGCAGTACAACCCGGTACTGTATTTGACAGCGGGGAATCGAGAAATTGAGCCGCCCGGCCGCTGCCCTGCGAGCAGCGGGCGGGCCGGGAATTTTGCTCAGGATGTCATACAACTCATGGAATCTGTGCATAGGATGCACCAGCGTTTCAGACTGGAAGCAGAAATCACTGATACCGTATCAGCATGGGTCTAATCAGATGTCATCTAATAGGTGACCTATCTAAGATAATCTCCGATAGGCCATCTAAAGGCGCGTCATCACGCGTCTTGACTTGACAGTGGTTCGCCACAAACCACCTGATCACACTGCGTATCAATCGCTACAGAAAGCCGGACTTGCCGCGTCATGCCGCATGCGTGACGCAGCAAATGGCGGAATTGGGCGATATCGGCAAGAGCCAGAGCGGGCAGAAACCCGCGTTGTACGTGAAAGACACGTACGCGTCATAACTGATTGACACAACGACCGAGTAACATCGACGAACAACGACAAAGGTTTACATGGACTAATGCGGCAACGCTTGAACGGTCCAAACTAGGTACCTCCCAGAACTCATAGCTGGGTGATCTTAGTCACCTCACGATAAACCGAGCACATCCCCCTGAACGTGGCATATTTATCTATCATCTGTTTGAGCTTCTCGAACGCTCAAACAAAAGTCTCTCGGATCTGCAGTTCCCTCTTCAGGAGGGGTCACGAAGAGATCCGACTCGAGTGGATCGGCGATGTGATCGCTCCCCTCGTACTCCACATATTCAGGGTCATCCCACTGACCCGAGCGGCTGTCCGCGTGGGTAGATGGATAGTAACCAAGTAGAAATCCATTGTAACTGTTATAAAAAATAAGATTCTCCTCATTTCTATTTCCTTACAAATCGGCTTGGAATCGTTTACAGTGACGAGTCTCCGGGCATGCGATGTAGTCAGTCGTCAGGTCGTTGTCCTCCAGGCTGATCCTCACTGCTTCCCTGTGGTCTCCATTTTTCCCGTTGTCGAAAAGACAAAATTCATCGTTCGCACTTTTCAGGAGAGGGAAGCCCTGAGAAAAGGAGGGCCCAGCCTAGCTCGGTCGAATGACAAAACACCGACGCTCAGATCCCCAGGGGCCGTCTACGATACATCATAACTCACATCATCAGGCTTCACTGTGCCGATGGCTAGGCTAACGGGTGGGCTGGATAACACCGCCACGACGCCAGCGATGGTGATCTGTTTGTTAGGCATTTAAATGAAGTCTGGTCTGACAGAATGAGATGGAAGCTTGTCTTTGTGGCGATTATCGGCGATCATCACCACAGCGGGGATGGGCGGGCAGCCCGAGTAGTGGCAACGCCACTACTCGGGAGGCATACTCAATCCACACCAGGGACTGGTTTCCCGCGAACTAAACTGATCTTCTACAGTCACCCCGGGCATAGGGAGTCTTGGGAGCTGGGAAATTGAACTCCGCTCGAAAATGTGACGGCACAGCAGGCGAGCGAGACAACACGCTATGTTGCATCCTAGAGGCCCATGTGCCTCCATTCCGATTCCGAGCAGACGGAATTTGCTCTGCGATTAGGTGCTCAATCACCAAGTTCTGGAACTCAGGATCGGCCAAGTCGACTTAAAGTTGTCAGATGAGGACGTACAATGCTCCACAAGCTCGCCGTATATATGCTCCTGCTCAGGATGGGCCTCATTCCCTCACCGTGCTATTTCAAGATGAGTAACCTGGAACCTTAGTATACCCGACGGAAAAGAGTCTCGAGTCTCGTGTCTCAACTTCCGTCGTTATTCCCTGTTGGTTTCCACCACTACGCACAACGGTTGTGCCGCAACCCGCTTCTTCACCAAGAGTCGTTCGATACATCGTTCGCGGCTGGGTCACTTACGATTCTCATTCTCCTCGGTGCACCGTCTAGGTATGAACATTGCTCCACTCACGATTGCTCACAGGTGTGTCATCGCTAAAGTAGAGCACACCCATCATTTCTTATCGTCATCTTTTTATCCTTTTTCCCTCTCGTCCGTCCTTATACGGATCCTGTTTGGTTGGCATCGGCAGATGTCCATTTCCCCTCAACTACAACGCAATACGTAAAGTATAAATATGACGGACGCACATCCTGGGGTGGTAAAATCCAATTCTACATGTCATCATTTCTTGCTGGTAAATCCATTGAAGATTCTTCCCTTCAAAGCCGCGAGCGCCAAGCTCGGTCCACTAGGAGCCTCTTCCTCTCGGAACGATCTCCCTCATCCTGAAGATAGCACTCCCGCACAGCACAACCCAAACTAACTCACCAGCCGGCCTCGACGTACGGCGGGGGCGTCAGACTTCCTAAAAGAGCGACTCAATCACTTGGTAGTGGTCATGTGACGATAACCACGCTTCTCAGCCTTTTCTAATGAATCGCCTGAGCCTCACTATCATGAACGCCGGCGAAGCAATGTGCATAACAACGTCGTTTATAACAGTACGACGCACGATTCCTGCATCGTACTGTACGTGTTAACAGAAACGGTACTTCTAGCTGAGTATCTTCAAACTCGAGCATAGCAACACGCTGTCAGTCGTACCCTCAGGTAGGTGTCACCCCAGATCCCTGGGACAATGAGCAATCTTGGAACTTCTACTACTGATACCCTTCAACGCACATCGGAAAGTCCTCCGGGCTCGAGTTTGGCCAGTTTCCCAAAAACTGGGGTGACATAAGAGCTTCGATCACCAACCCACAACTAGCTGTTCGGCTCAAACCTTGTACTACTAGCCCGAATCCACTCCCGAGATTATTTTTCATATCCCAGGAAAAAGATTCTCTCAGGAATTCTCGCATCCACTGACCGCCGAACCACCGCCCAATTTCACGAGCAAAAATCAATTAAAAATTCGTGCCGGTTTTTAGTTGGTGATAACCTACTCGGCTGATCCGCAAAGTCCGAATGCCTGTACGGCCGCGCTGGTGGCGTGAGATCTCTCCTCACCGCTCCGACGTGATGCGGCGGCGACGACCCTAACGACCGTAACTCGCCCGAAACGAAGCTCGACAAGATACTCACTGTGTACTGCCAGGCTAGGAGGCGCCACAGCGGCAAGCCTAAAATGTAAAACATGAATCGCTTCGCTCCGCTAAGCTCCCACTTTCTTCCATCTGGCATTGGAGGCGGAGGCTGCCAGGCCCCCTTCTGATCGTTCGAACCACTCCTTCGGTAACTCAGAGATCCCTCTGCCACTGGCGAGACCGCGACCGGAGCACCGGTGATCTGCCAGAATTACACAAAAACGCCAATTTTGGTTAAAGTGTTTCGCCGTTTTTCGAGGTCGTGCCGAGGACCGCTCCCGCTGTCTTTATTTCTACATGCTCCTATATGAAAAGATACCCACCAGATTCTATTTTACCGCTACTTGGCAGTCATTCGACACTCGTGGAATATGATGAGATCTTACTGGGTTTATCGCTGGCTTCATCTGTTGACGCAATCGAGCGGCGAGCGGTGGCAGCTCTCCAACTCCCCCTTCACCCGCTACCTGAGAATTCGATAACTTCCTTTTGACAACTCAGCATAACTTTGCACTCTCTACATAGCAATCTAACCGTGTCATGTGTGAGTTTGAAGACCAACGCCGACAGTACGGCAGTCAAAATATTCTGCGTTAGAGTGTTCGGAGAAGGACGAATTGAAGCAACGTGTGAAGAGAATTACGTACGGGTCAAAACCCTACGCCGATGATGGTGGACAGCACGTCTCTAAGGCCATCCACAGATCTCCCCGACACAAAAATCTACCATTCACTACCGGCAATTTACTGATACATCTCCAAAAATTTCCGCATGACAACTCACCCCAGCGGACGCTGTTGGCAGCCCGAAGCAGGCCGCCTGCTCTTCTTGCGAACCATCACCCTTCTCACGGTCTACCTGCTTCGGCCATTCTCGAATCCCCCATCATTGCGGTGTCGCTTATTACTCTCAATTTTCCAAAGTTCGCCGTTCTTTCTAATTCATCATCATCTATACTCTGAAACGCCGCCGAAAAAAATACTGGCATTCAAAAAATCGCTTCGCTCCGCCCTACTCGTGGTGGGGTTCTTCCCCTTTCCCTGGTTGGTGTCGAATCCCTCACAACCGACCGGCTGCGAGGCGGCGTTAAGCTCGACAATCTGCTACTCGCCTGCTGAGGACAGAAAAAATCGGAAAGTTTGAAAAAGACCAGAAAATTTCCGGGAAAAACCATAAATTTACACAATATGAAAGAATGTCACGGCAGTTGGAATAATCAGAAAATTACCCTGTCAAAATCATCCTGGAGGAACGAAAAATTTATCTGATTCGAGAAAATGGTTTTCTTCGCCTTCTGGCCAACACACCAATCGCGAAAACATCGTCCCATAGACCTTGGCCGCCATCCCATACTACCAACTTCGACGGCGGCGTTGACGGACGCGAAGAGGAAGTAAATAACTCCGTCCTCAGTTTAATAAGATCCGAATCCCGCGGAAACTTTCCAAGCGCTATCGTCAGCGTCTTCTGTGCGTCTCCTGAGAAACGAAATATCCCCACCTTCGCTCCGCTAGAGAAAGCGACTTAAAGCCAACCAAGCAGCAAAACCAGTGCAACACCGTCAAGCTCTATTGGTGGCCCAAAGGTGAAACAAAAAATCCACCGAATTTTTCGTGAGCGCGAAAAGAAACCCTCAGAAATATGCATAAAAATAGCATTGAGATCATCAGGTAGATGATGCCTCCAACTCTACTATTTTAAGAAAAATCTCGCCCTTCTCCATACCAAATTTTTCGCAACTCGCAACCGCCCAACTCACCCAAATGACCCATTTTGATCTTCGCCCTCACCAAATTATAATGTGCTCGCACAGACTGCTCATTCATCTCCAACTAACAACCCCAAAAATAAAAAAATCTTGCAATCTTGCTCTCACTTACGCATTTCTCAGCATCCTCCCGACTTTCACCCCACTTCGCCAGTGCAGCATACGCTGTAGACCGATTACTAACCTCATGAATTTAGCGCGCGCCCAGCTGATCGATTTCCACCCACCTATAGTATACATGATTAGTGTTGTCCAACTCGATAGCCCGACTGTAGTGTTGAACCGCTTCATCGAACTTTGACGCCCGATAGCAGTTATTTCCTTCCTCTTTGGCAGCCTAGCAACCGTCACTGCGCCACGAAATTCCCGGCCCCCTTTTTTACATCCGCGCGGGCACGCCGATTTTTCAGCAACTCGATATCAAACTTCTGCCGCTTGTCTGGATCCCTCAGTACCTCACAGACAGCAATATATTCCGGAAAAACGCCGCTGGCGAGGATCGAACCCGCGCCCTATCCTCAGTACCGCATAAGCTTCATTAATCATCTGACTCTTCCCCAAGGCCTCCTCTCTGCCGTCCCCTTTATGCTTATCAGGATGCCATAATTTAATCGTCTCTCGATACCTAAAAAAAGCCCTCGCATACCGTAAATCCCACAATTCTCGAGTTAGAATCCTCCAATACTCAGCGTCGAAGATGGCTTGAGGCGCACCCAAAAAAGAGGGAGAAAGAGTTCCCATGGTGCTATTATGATAACCTCACGAACTGGAACATACAGGTGCCTATCAATAGTTTCAAACTGATAACATTCAAGATTCCAAATTTTATAGTAAAAAATTAAGATTTATTAAATATAAAAAATCTTTACCTATTCTTAACACTTTAATTGCCGGACGCACGTTATCAACCGGTACGAAAGTCCTCGAGGAGAGATCCCCAACAACTCTCAGTCCTGCATTAATATTTACAACACTATGTTATACTTAGATTTTATTATTACTAGGTTTTATTTATACACTTCAACTGAGATGCCCTCAATCATACGGCAAATTTTCAAATACTTTCGCTCTGTGAGTAAAAAAAGACAGCCAACGATCTACCGATGAGAAGAACGGGTAGAACATATCCCCCAGGAAAAGGTGCATCCTAGGTGCTAGTCTAATGAAGCCTTATTCTCGGCGTTGAACTCACTCACGCCAACGATTCACATTTTGCAGCCTTCATTCAGATCGCAAGATTCGATGTTACCCTCTCATCGAAAGTGGGGAAGTTGTATACAAATTTTCGGGAATTTCCCGGGAGCAATTATTACGGACAACAACGACGGGAATTATCGAGAAAGGGAAAAATGATTTTTTCTCAACCCCCAGCCGTCCTCCTTTCGAGTACTTCCCACCTTGCTTCGGTTCCCATACCCTCTCTTCGCAACACTTTCTTTCCTCTACAAGACGAGAATTTTCTCAAAAAACATCTACAACATTACCGAAATTTAAAAAAATTTTCTCTACCCTCTACCCTTCCTTCAAGTATTATGTCAATAGAAAATTGAATCTTGTACTTTGTCATTCTACTCGAATCGAAAGCACTTCTCTGCCTCTACTAGGCCGCCACCTAACGACGTACTGGAATGACCTCTTCGCGCACTTTCCTCGCGTCCCGGTGAGAAATCTCTCGAGAACATAACAGCGAGTTGATAATTTCTACTTTCTCACCATCTCTCAAAAGTTCAATGGTAATTGAAACTCAAACCTCCAACTGCGAAGTATTTCCATACCAGCATCTCGCCAAATCTTGAAATCTTGAATTTCCTCAACGCCCTCTTCCCATTACTACGCTGTCTTTATCTCGGCATCAGTGGCCGTAGGGCAAATCCCCAAAACTTCATAAAAATCCTTAAACTCTGCCGGTGACGATGATGACATACATGAGAACGCTGAAGAGCAATTTCGTGGCGCAGTGACGGTAACCCGATTGACAACCCAACGGGAAAAAAGGAATTTTTGGAAATGCTATCAGTCAGTGAGAGTGAATAATCTTCTTCTTATTTAATACTCTTCTTCTTCGCCATCAACGCCTTCGCGGCGGCCTTCTCGGCGGCCTTCTTTTCATTCTGAAAAACAAAGTATTGATAACAACAAGAAATATTTCCGCGAAGAATTGAAGAAAACCCGAACACAGGGGAGGACCTCTTTTCATTCGAAAAATTTGACGACAAAAATTCGAAGACCAAACCTGGATCATTATTACTAGTATAAGATGACCAAAACGAACACGAAAGACGCTAGTTTTTATTCCAAAGAAAAGCGACGGAGAGAACCACCAGAACCGCTGTCATAACGGAAATGTTAAGGAAGGAGATACGTCGTGTTGACGAGATATCATCCAAGATCACCGAGAGTTACGAAAAATGTGGTATGAGAAAGGCCTACCATCTGCTTCTTCATGGCGATAGTATCGGCGTCATCGTGCTTGCCCGACTTGGGAGCCTTGAGCGGCTTAGCCTTTCCGCCTTGAATATGACGACTCATATCGACAAATGGGAGAACCCAAACTTAACCTATTCTGTATCTTACTAGCTTCAACCTAGGATACCCCCAACACAACATTCAATACCAACTGTATAGATACAGCGGAAATACTTCTCACCCCAAAATTGGAGTATCCTTGGGTGGAGAAAAATCTTCCGGCTGCGGGCGCTGAGGAATTTCAGCGCTGAGTGTGAGAGGAATAATTTCTGACGTAGTGATGACAATCGGTATAATTCTGCCGCATGCCAGCTTCGACCTAAGATACGCTTATGCCAACTTGCGAGAGAAACTAATCGTCAACGATCCAGTGGTAATTTATAGACGTGATGGTGATGATGTAAATTACAGTAGAGGGAAGAAACAAACAGTATCGATGGCCGAGCAGAAGAGACGGCGAATCTTAGGTTGATCCGAGGCAATCATAGAATAACTTAGTAGCGACGGTATCCTGACAAAGATATCATAAATAAACAACACCCGAGAGAGGTCGAAGCTAGTAAGATACGCGTGAGCAAGATACTCACCTCCGTTGCCACCGCGATAACCTCCACCACCTCGAGAGCCTCCCCAGCGACCATTACTCGACCCGCCGTAACCCATGCTGCTTTGAGCAATCTTCTCCAACTCAGGAGGAATCTGAGGACATCAAAATACTAGCAGTGTAGCTTGGGGAAGGGACAACGACACAAAGGAGGAGGTCGCAGGTTCGATCCCGGCATCCGACATTATTACCGCTTGCTCGGCCTCCCTCAGGACGCCGATGAGGTCCTTCGCCATTTTATATTTATCGGGGGTGAAGAAAGAGTAAGCGCTTCCCTTCGTACCAGCACGACCCGTTCGACCTGACCACCGAAAAACGTCACCTCCGCGAATCGAACCCGCGACCTACCAATGCGATGGACGTAATCCTCTATTTGGCCTGGGAAATCGTAGTTGATAACATGGCGGAGGTCCTTAACGTCCAGTCCACGACTAGCAACATCAGTGGCAATCATGATCGGGCTCTTGCCCGACTTGAACTCTTGCAAAACCCAATCGCGCTCCTCCTGCTTCTTATCACCATGAATGCACAATGCCGGCCAACCATCCATCCTGAAACCGCCAAAAGATACGCCTCCGCGCACAGCGAAGATTTCCCACCTAAGCATCCTAGTGAGATCATCAGCGGCCCTCTTCGTGTCGGTGAAAACGACAATTTTCGAGCCGTCCATAATTCTCTCCAAAAGTTGCTTCAACTTGTCCTTCTTCTCATACTCTTGCACAACGTCCACATACTGGGTAACGCTGTTGAGGAAATGCAAGATTCAGCAAGATTGCAAGATCCTCCCACCCCACCTACTTGTGACAAGCCCTCAAGGACATAGAACCAACATTAATATGGACAGGCTCCTCCCTGCAGAGGTCCCGAGCAAGCCCCTGAATCTCCTTCGGCCACGTCGCCGACCATAACAGCGTCTGGCGATCAGGACGCACTTGAGAAGTAATTTTGCGGATCTGAAATCATGCATTTAGCGCGCGCCCTCGTAATCGATTTCTATTTTACCTGCGGCTCGAAACCCATATCAAGCATACGATCAGCTTCGTCGAGGACCAAGTACGTCACACGACGAAGATTCGTCCGACCCGATTCCAAGAAATCGATCAACCTTCCGGGAGTTGCGATGCAGATCTCCACCTGAGTAGGATATGTAAAAAGCGCTCGCCCTGGCGATCGATTACTCCTTCGGAGAGAGCACGAGCCTGAGGGCCGCGAGGGGTACCGCCGTAGACGCAGGTGTTGCGGATTCGGGAAGAGCGACCGAAACGGTTGCACTCTTCCTGGGTTTGGACGGCGAGCTCACGGGTAGGGGCGAGGACGAGGACGATCGGGCCATCACCTGACAGAGGGGCATATCTTAGGTTGAAGCACGGATGATACGGAGATGGAAAATACTTTTGTAGCTTGAAGAGGGCATTACTGGACGAGAGCGATTTTTACAGTTTTTAAGCGAGCAAAATTTCGACGAAAATTCAAATAAGAATGAAGCAACAACAGAAACCTAAAAATTAAAGAAAAATAGGAAAAACAAAAACCGAAAAATCCACCAAGAACTCAGGAGAGTCGGCAATCGGGAAATTCACGAGAGAGAACAAATAAGGATAATAAGGAATCTCTGAGGATAAAGCGTAAGGATCGCCCAACAGAAACTTGAGAAAGATGAATCCGAGCGGCTACATGCCAAGACGGAAAAAAATTTACGAAAAAATTACGAAAATGAGACCAAAAAATAGAAATGAAAGCTTTATCAAGTTAACGGGTAAATGAGAAATTATTTTCGGCACAAAAAACAACGCAAAAATTGAGCGGCAACCTTGTCGAGACAAAAAAGAATTTCAAGAAAAAATAAGGCCAGGAAATTGGAGAAATAAAAATTTGACCCAGAAAACGGGTAAAGCTGGTAATAATTTTCTACGCGAAAAATGCGAAAAACAAATCGGAAATTACAATTTTATCGATCTAACTGTAGAAGTGAGAATATTTTTTGCAGAAAAGATTCCCGAAAAATCTCCAAAGGGCGTACCTCTCTGAAGGTAGGGCTGAGCGTTGATGTGGACGATGGCGGGAAGGAGGAAGGCCAGGGTCTTGCCCGAACCAGTCTCCGCAATGCCGACCATATCACGACCAGACATGGCCACGGGCCAGCCTTGGACCTACGAGTTACGAATGGTGTGGTATGGACGGGCGGTGGGTGAGGTACTTGGATGGGCGAGGGCCTCTCGAAGCCGGCCTGTTTGATCTCATGAAGGATATAGTCGGGGAATCCTGCCTGCTCGAAGGTAACTAATGACGGAAAGAAAGATACTCTAAATCGATCAGGCGATCGATTATTATAAATATATACTCACCGATGGGCTTCGGAACGCCCTTGCCGTGGACGACGGTAATTTGACGATCCTTGCGGACCTTGTCCACCTCATCTTGGGACATCGCCGCAACATCAGGATGCTCAACATAGAAGTTCTTCTCAAACTTCGCCAACGTCACTTGGGACCAGTCCTGCAATCAACCTATTCTGTATCTTCCCAGCTTCAACCTAAGATTCCACCACCCACCTGTTCCCGCAGTCCGCCTCCTAGTCCAGTATTGTTGTATGAGCCCCCGGCATAGTTACCTCCATAATAACCGCCATTTCCACCGCCATAACCACCGCCATAACCACCATAATAGCCGCCCTAAATGGCATTCATGAATCGCTTCGCTCCGCCTCAATTTTCAAAGGCTCGGCCCTCCTCACACACACCGAGCCCTTATTAATTGACATTTTTCTACCGCACAACAGATTTTCTCACGCGCCACGAAATTGCTTCCACCTCGTCGTCCTGTTCCTACCCTTCCTCCGGCGCCGCGGCTGCCATTGTCGTAGCGGTCGCGAGAGCGAGAACGAGATCGACGTCGACCGTAGTCGTAGGCCATGGTGGGAAATAGACAGGGAAAGAAGAAGTAACTATTATTGATGAAGAAAGTGTAAAATAGAGAACATTGGACAGAGGACAGAAGAGGGAACCTCTCCTCTAATAATTATTATAAGTATCTTGATGTAGCGTATCGAGCAAGCTTCAACCTCGGATATTTTCAATCTCACCCAGTTAATATTCCCTCAGCCTTCCCAAAGCAACAGAATATTCCCATACCACTCCTTCCCCACAAATACTCCGATTCCAGTGCGAGAAGGACACTAGAAATCATCCAACCCCCGAGGGGTCACCTGAAGGGCTTATTAAATGAAAAGCAACGCCGGACGGTCACCAACGGCGTCTACGTGCCAGACTGACGCAGCGGTAGAAAAGCGCGAGCCCTGATGATCGATTTGGCGCAGGATGGATGGTGTGAAAGAGGTTGCATGGTTTAAGTGACTTTTATGACGGAGTTGACGGCGAAGGGTCCTCGGTCGATAAGAAGGTCGTTGACGGTGATGTTGCTGAGGCAAATGAGGAAGAGTAAGTTGGGAGAAAATGCTTCTAGTTGACCTATTTTGTATCTTACTAGGTCGATTAGATATTTCTATCGCGTTATTCCGATGAATTTCACATCTTCCTAGGGCGATAAGATACTCGTCTCGACCACTTTTACATCTCACTGAGCTGATAAGATACTACTTGTTCTCCTATTCGACCCATTTCGTATCTTACTAGGTCGATAAGATACTTCTATCACCTCTACTCGACTTCTTTTCGTGGCTAACTAGGTTGATAAGATACTCTCAGGTGGGAAGATCGTCAATCTGATGGATGGCCGACAACTGTTGCAGACGAACTACCCCTGTCAAATCGACTTCTGGGGGCGAGGTCGACGGCTTGACCCATTTTGTATCTTGCACGCTCGACCTCAAGATTCTCTTTCAGGATATTCAATGACTACCAACGTTGTTCGAGTATCCGAGTTGGCGTATACAGCCGAAAAGGCTCTCAAATTCCATGTAGTATCTTTCGAGCTGGCAGAACACGATGGCCAAAGATACTCCCTGAGTCGACCTCAAAGATTCCCTTCAGCTGGTATCGAAGTCAATCCCGAGTGGTTGTGATTCCGACAGCCGCCCAGCAAGGGTCTCGGGGCTTTCAATCGGTCGCCTAAAAGATCGATTGTTACGGTATGTCATGCGTGGGAATAGAACCCGGGGCCTTTGGATTATCATCTTTCAGACCGCTGCTCTGCGAAGATGACAACAAGGTTGTTGTGGCTCCTCGAGAAGAGGAAGACACTCTTTTTGAAACCGTCAAGTAGGTTACTAAGATATGATTCGATTAGCACGCATGCACAGGTGGCTGTCAGATACGTATCCGAACAATCTGTGTTAAACGCGAGTAACTTCCAACGCGTCGATCCACAAGCTGGATTAATGATACAGGTCAAATCGATCACGTGATCGATCCAGGAGTATCTTTATCAGGTGGCTACCGGTTATTGCCAAGACGCCCCTCAGCCTGCCGATCCGTCCAAGCGGACCTACGTGATAGATCCCGGGTTCGATCCTCGGCGACGACATTTTCCCTTCAGGTATACACATATCGCATAACCATACACAATCTCCATCAGAATAACGAGTATCGAATACTTGGCCGAAATTACACTTTTCGGGACGCTGATGACCACGTGAGGAGGAAGGGTGGTCGGGCAGACCAGCAAAATTTTATGCAACAGTTCGCCTTGCTTTCGTTAGATCTAAAACTCTGCTCTCGCCGCTTCGAGCGACCGTTGGCTTTCCTCACTGGTGTGAGTTTTATCCCTTCATTGCTCTTCCCTACAACTCAGCCAACCGAAATCGTATGTCCCGTTGAGAGTTAACGAGTCTTCACATGAACTGGACCTTACCGGCCAACTGATTCAGGACACAACACCCGAGACGGGGTCAGCAGTGCATTCCTCAATCTGCTGTTTCACTCTCTTCAACCGAAGCGAATTAGACTAATTTCTTGCCGAATCGAAATTCACAGGCCGGGGATGGTATCCTTGGTACTGCCTCTTCAAGTCGGGTTGTTCCACTAACGTCTTCGCGAAGAGGCGGACTAACCGTCGGTGACCACAAAGGCCAAGGCGACCTGTGGTCGGCTGGACTACAGCCCTGGTACTGATCGGATGAACACACCTGGCCGGAAGAAAATATCTTTGCGCTATACGGACGTCAAGCGTCACGGCTCTCTGTGCCCAAGTATGTCAACGCCGCTGAAGGCTGCGCAGAGACAAAATGAATCGACAATTTTCCCCATTTTTCCGAAATTTCCAAATTTTCGATGGCAGTGTGGATTTAACACGGACATTCCACATCTCCCCGGTTTTCAGATCTTCGCTGATATCAACCCGGGCAGCGAAGAGGCCATGGGCGTGGTCGGCTTGACGGTGAGAAACTTATTTTGTGGCGCGCGAGAAATTTGCTATGGTAGAACCGGCCGTATCGAGTTTTCGAGAAGGGCAGGGGATTGAAAATTTTAGATCCTTCGATCATATCTTTTCCTCCGCTGAAAACCATCTCAACCTTCCAGTCGTGAGACCAGCGATTCACCGTGCCCTCAAAATTCTGGCTGATAGTGATTTTTTTGTTAGCGGAGCGAAGTTTTGTATGCTGATTTTCATCATTATTTCAGCCTCTCGTTCGTCCAGGAGAATCTTTCACTTTTCATAGTGGGGTCAGAATACCAACGACTGAGGTGACGACCGTGGGGTTCGAACCTGCGACCTTCCGACTACCACTCGTTTCGTTCAGACTGGTACCTTCACGGGAGCGCTGGAAATTGCCAGCGGGAGGAAGGAGAAAGAAGGCAGCTCCGAAGTGAATAATGCCGAAAGGGAGGTTCGAACCGGGGACCTTTGGATGCCCTCAGACCGCCGACGACAGTGACTCCAGCTCGAGTACAGAAGAGCTCAAACGAGAGCGTTTAGATGTGCGCTACCGGAAGTAGGCGGAGCGATGCTTTCTCAACTTTTAGTGATTTCGTCAGGTACAAGGATCAAGCTAAAGATATCTTTTCCGTATCTTTACCAGATGTCACATTCCGACCAACCGCGGTTGCCGTTAAACTGCAAGACAACTTCGATCGGTGAGGATCCGCGAACCGTCTCCTTTGACTGGGCGAGTGCGAACCCCTTTGTGAACATAACGGGACCGAGCGACTCGACGAGTTGTCGAGGAGAACTTCTCGTATCTGTTCTGGATCGTCCCAATCGGGCTGTGCAAGAGCATACGCACACCCTCAGCTATTGTGAAGTGAGGGAATACGCTCTTCACGGTCCGCAGTTTATTGATCCTAGCAATTTTTATCGCGGAATTTCATTTGTCAGATTTCGGTATTTCGCTGAGCGCGTTGAGCATCTATCTGCTCTCGGTCACGTTGACGAGACTGCCGACGATTTCCTCGACAACAGGCGTCGTCGGTCCCAACAGCAGCAAAAAACGAGTAAGAAGTCCTCATAATTTCGTAGCGCAGCGGTAATTTTTTCATGTAGGTGACCATCCCGAGAAGGTTGGTCCGAAAGATTGATTTTTCCATCGAGCATTGGTACGATTTTCCATCTACGTTATGCTGTTGGCTTCACGTTAATGTGTCCAGTCGCGATATATCCACAAAAGTGAACTATACACGATATACCCAGTTCTGAACTTCTCTGGCTATGTACTTCGATATGCAAGTTGCAAGTTGCAATCGTCATATCCCTAAAGGCCCAAGTGGTCGAACGTCACAACTGTACAACGTACTGTACATGAGGTTTTATAAATACCAGCCTCGATGGTTGGAACTCAGTCAAGCTCCTAAGATTCGCTGAGGAGTGAGAAGCGTGAAAAGCTCCAACCTTCTTCAGCGCTCTCAAACACTCGTTACTCTCCTCTGGGAGAAAATTCGTTATCGTCATATCCTCCCCTGAAAGTGGAAACCGGTAGTGATAGCCGCTTAACGAATTTCCCGTCGCGACAACGGAGAAGGAAGAGCGAAGAACTGAGAATACGGCTTGCGCGGTTTTCGGAAAAATGCGTTCCGCAGTTTGGTATCGACGAGAGTGACAGACAAGATCGGCGCGAGTTTTCTCCCTCCATCACCAATTTACCAATACCGTATTGGCAATACGGATAGCAGCTTCATTCAGACGTTCCGGATGCAAAATCCCCCAGGCATCATGATAACCATTGCAGTCCCCTCCAAGTACAACTTTGTCATTGTGAAGAAAGCGTTCACTCAGTTGCCGAAGGGAGTCCATATTGCCAGACCGTGGGGGAATATAGAAGGAGATCAGACATACCTCAGTAGAGCCCACCAGCGCATTGAGATCGGAAGAGAGACTTGGAACGAGCGCAAATCTCTCAGTCAATAATATAGATTCTATGTTCTAATATAGATTGAAGATCGGCTCGAGGTAGAAGCTCGAAGACAAATAAAACCAGAAAGATGGGCATACCTGGCTGGGAGCTTTCTGGGCGTACCTTGGAACTTTCTGGGCGTACCTTTCTGGACTAATAGAGCATCGAAGCAATGAGTCTTTGATAACACGTTAATACTCTTCTACGATTAGCATGAGCTCGGCCGCAAGTCAAACATACTCTAACCAAAACAATACCCTTACATTCAAGTTTCCGCCCTTCAACGAAGCAGCCTCCTTCTAGGATAAGCTTCTCACGTAACGTGAGTCACGTTGCTGAGCATTCATTGTAGAGGTAGTGTTCTTATCACTGGCGCGAACCACATGCCATCGGCATGTGGATGCAGCGCATCCGATGCACTTTGTCAGACACGTGACTTGGGAATAGAAAGTCAGACAGTTCGTAGTAGCCTCACGTTTGCCCAGGATTTTCCCCACGACGTTAGTTGGAGGGATGACGTTAGGCAGCACTTCAAACGTCGTTGTCGCTTCCTAAGCGTCCACTCAAATCTCGCTTATTTTCAAGGCTGAAGTTCCGCCGCAGAACTTCTGCGAGTTCTCTCTAGCTGGGTTCCACGCAGGTGCGCCAGCTTCCACTGCAGGCAGCGTCTTTACTGGCAGCCTAGACTACTCCGCGAATGGGGTTGGCGTTCGCCTTGTCCTCATTGATCTCGCCACGCGGAAGAGCTTTAGCAATCTGAGCGTGTGCAGTTGTTTGGTCGAGATTCCACGGTGCTTCGGGTGACGTGTTAGACTGCCGATGGAAGAACCGGACTGAGCTGAGGACGGTTCTTCCCTCCGGTGTGTACCACCAGTAGTTGAACGAACGGCCTTCATGTGGGGATGTCTGCTGATGCTTGTAACCGGTCGAGTACCCTGTTTGGGAGGTTGTAGGTAATTCCTTGTCATTAGTAATAGGGTAGTCACGCATCGCCTAATCGGCATCTCCATTGAAGTTATATCAACCACCATTACTCGCATAGTTAGGTCGTGTAGTATGGGACGCGGGTTAATAGTAGCTACTGCACCCATTGTCATGAGAGGAGTAGCAGTTAGCATGAAAGTTGGAGCGAGGATAGGAACCACTGCGGTTGTACTCCGAGTACAAGCATAGTTTAATACTCCTGTTTGCTGTGAATTGGGAGTCATTGTTGCCGATGATGCTGAGACGATGAAGGATGAGATATCTCGCAGCTACGGCATATTGCTCTGGGTCCATGCTCGAGGCGAAGATAAGCGTAACCGCTCGGGACAAGCTTCAACTTTTGCCGGCCGAGACTTCTCATGTGAACACTGTTCACTGAACAGGTAATCTCAGACTACCTACACTAGAGTCTACTGCGGTACGCAAGTGTCTGTGCGGCAGGAGACTAAATGTATCGCTTTGATGATTTCTTCATGGTGAAACCTCTGATTGTGGGGAGGTGGAGTGGAGCGTACTAGTGCCGGAACCTAAGGTGAGGGCAGTTCCGTGAGGAGGTATCCCAAAGCTGGCACAGCCATCGGCTGTCAGCCGAAATCCGAGCGATCACGGACTTGCGAGTCCATGAGCGCCGAGTATTCGATCCAAACACCTCGCCATGGTAATGGCACTACACCATTTCCAGACCTACTTAGTAAAACACAGCAATTTAATAAAAGCCCAGGAGCAAATTAGTAAAACCCAAAGCACCTCACTGAAAGCCCAGCACAGTAAAACCCCAAAGCAATTTGATTTTATGAAAGACCAATTTAGTAGAGCCCAACAAAATCACTAACAAGTACGGAAAACTCACAACGTCAGCCTACATGAAGTAGGCCCTCGTTATTCCACCGATCGCGGGTTAAAGTTTAATCGTTAAACATTCGAATTGGGGCTCCGACTGGCATGCCTCACATAGCTGAGCAACAAGGGTACAATGTTTGGGCGTGATTGAAGCAAAGTTGCAAGTTGAATACAAAGTTGCATAGTAACCTCTTCAACCCCTTTTTGAAGCAACTTCACACAGCACGGCAGGAAGTACCCTGCCTTCGCTCCACCGCCTCTCCCGCCACTCATGAGCCGGAGTTCCCGGGCCGGGAGGAGGGACGGATGAGTCTCGCGTGCCGACTAAATTGCTTTGGGTTTTACTACTTTAGCCTGGGCTTTATTGAATTGCTCTGGGGTTTTACTAATTTGCTCTGGGGTTTTATTAAAATTGCTCTGGGGTTTTACTAATTTGGTCTGGGGTTTTACTAAGTAGGTCTGGAAATGGGTGTAGACACGTCGAGGCGCTCCCATACGCCTGCTGGTGACGAGGCTCATCCACATTCCTCGGATTCGCAGGGCTGCTAGGGAGTTTGGAAAGTGGATAAAAGTTTTATGCATAAAGAGCAGAAGGGGCGCGTGACGACACGCAGGAGGCGCAGCGAAATCTTCCCTAAGGAGTGATCAATAGTGGGCAGCTCAGCTCGAGTACACGAGAGGCAGAAACATGGTTTTGTACTGGCGCTGGCTGCGCACTGCACAGTGTGCAGCTGATGTACCACTGCTGCACCTTAGTGTCGAATGTCCCCACACGGCCGGCTTTCACCGACGGTATGTGACTTCGTCCACACCTGCAGAATATGGGTAAGCGAAGAGAATAAGCAACGAGAACACTGCCCCGGAAAAATCGTTCTCTGTCTCCGTCTAACATCTGCTCGCTTCCAGTGAGCTGAAGATTGTGCTTGAGATTCCCAGTAGTCAATCCAGCTTAGGCAAGTACGAGAACAATAGTTTCGAAGCATTCATGTCCGAACTGGTGGTACCAGCCTTCAAGACTTGAAGTCTTAGACTTCCGCCCTCAACTCGATGCCCTCAAGCACGCGAGGCGTACAACGCGTTAACCTGCCTGGTGCTGTCCGAAATTGAAGCGCATGGATTGGAAATGGGCGTTTCATTCACGTAGTGCACTCATGCTATTGTGTAAGACACGATCCACTTGCCCCTAGCGCTAGTGGTATTTGTCTCTTAGAGACACCACAGTAGACTACTGTTTTTTCATGTTGATCGAGGCTTCTATCCTGCTACTGTGCGACTGGAGAATCATTCTCAGCTTACAGCGTTCGGCGCACATCGTGCCCCTACTCAACCCCGACTCGGAAAAACAATAATGTTGTGTAATGTCATCGGAGCTATAATCTAGGATCCGTTTTCCAGACCCAACGGCCCGATAGAGCAGAAAAACACAATCATACAACCACCGACCGAGCACGGCCCTAGTGACTAGCATCACCCCGATACACGTGAACTTCTTTCTGAGTTGAATCTGCACTGCAGATTCTGCAGGGTTCGACGTGGGCTAAACCGTGACGCCCTCCCTCATGTGCCCGGAGACGACACCAAGCTGTGTTGAGCCCTACGGCAAGCTAAGCACGTGGCCTTACCACTTATTCACCCTTCGATTGTGGTTTTGTCGTGGTTTGAAAAACATGGCTTCCGACTAGGAGGTAAGACTTCTTTCTCACGCTACAATCCTCGAGCGCTTCGAGGAGTTAATCGAGCTCAACTCGAAGTCTATGCGAGGCGACCACACTTCGATGGGCGAGAAAGGTTCACAGGGGGGGCGCGATGAAAGGAAAGAGCGGAGCCAGAGAGTGAAGAATAAGGCATGCACTGGGTATGCCAGACCCTCGGTGAAGTGTGGCGCTAGTCTCCAGGCCAGGGATGGTGGTACTATCACTTAGTAATGCATGCTGCCGAGCATGGTATGCATGCCCATAGTATGCAGTAAGCGCACTGCATACTGAGCGGCGAATGAACCGGAGGAAGCAAACGCAGGAATTTCAAAGTAAAGACTTGCATGGAATCCGCGGAGCGCCTGCACCTCGCGCACGAATGTGCGGCCTGGAACAGGTTGAAGTGCAGGGGTTGAAGATTGTGGTGTGAGCGAAACGGCGGTGTATGGGTTGTTTGTGCACGAACTGTATGTGAACCGCTTTTGCGGTGTACGAGGATGTACGAATTATAGGTGTACCAGTTAAAGCGTAGACCAGTTGAAAGTGTGCGAGTTGGAAGTGTACGAATTGAATGTGTAAGAGGCTCTTACTAAGGCATACGGTGATTCACCGTCGGTGAATCAAGTGTTACTAACTTACTGTGTTAGAGTACGGCATTTAGATCGGTGAGGATCCACAGTACAGTGCCAGCCGGTGGAGCGCATATTGGCGCAGAGACATTTTCCGCACAGTTGGAGCTCAAACAGATTCCAAACTGCAATATTTCAAGAGTCCTGAACGATTCAATCGATTTTCAGTGTTGAAGTCGTAATTCATACGGTGTCAATGGCCTTTTCCGACTGAAAAAAGTCTACCAGTCTGTTTGTCTGGTCTGCGTGGCCATTTTGCGACTGAGCAGCATAGTGTACGAGCGCTGGGTTTTATGTATAGAGAGTACTATGTGTACGAGTATTATGTGTACAGTATTATGTGTACGAGTATTACGTGTACCCAGAGTATTACGTGTACGAGTATTACGTGTACGTATTGGGGAGTGAAGCGATAAGGCTCCAACCTTCTTCAGCGTGCGTCCTTCCCATTTGGAGTTCGCGGAATTCGGGAAGTTCCGTTTGCCAAACGGCGTTTGGAATTTCAAATCACGGAAATACCGGCCTCTGGGTCGGGAGGGAGCGAAAATTTTCTCTATCTCAAATCAACGAAGTCGGGACAGCCCTCGTACGCGATGCTCTGATTTTGTGCAACCACGTGCTGGGTCGCCGCGTATGATCATCATACGCACTGGAGTGTCTCCGTCGAATAATCCTGGGTTGGGGTTATCATCGACGCCGACAAAGATAGTTGACGTCGCTGGATAGGGGTGAGGGACCAGCGATTACTTAGGGTCGTCTGAAGGGGCATAGTCCGGTCTGTCTGACCGGCCGGCGGGACCAGGCTGGCAATCTGCTGTCAATAGAGGCGCTGTCTCCTGCGTGCACATACGTATAATACGTAACGTATTATAGATCGCGCTATGGGGTGCACCTTCGTCCTTCTCAGCTCTTTCAGCCTCATTGTGAGTCCCTCAAGCAACTATATTTCACTTTACTGTAACGAAATGAGCAAAAATGACACAGCGCCTGGGGGTAGCCACCAATGGCCTAATCCCGCAGGGTCGAATCACGAGTTTCCAGCATCTCGTCAGAGCCTCTTGTGCTCTACATCGCCTAACAGGAGCTTTCTGATAGATAGTTCGGTTGTCAGAACTTCCCCAATGATGAAACTCATTCAACTTTCGATGATGATTGTTCAACTGCTGATGTGCGTGACGGCTCAAGATGTCGGAAGGTTCGCCTTCTCTTCGAACGAGTTCCATATGGCATTCACTGTGTGTAGAAGACCATCGTGTTGGTATTGCCTTCAGAGGTGGATGGTAAGCCGGCCTCCGCTGACGGTCTGTACCCCCTCCTTAAGAGGCCCGGTAACACCTACGGGGTTGACTTCCGCAACACCTATAAAGGAAGGGTCGACTACTGGTACCGGGGTATTCAACCACTCTTTCCAGGAAAGAGTTCCGCAAAGATGACTTGGTCTTCCTATATTATCAGACCGCTGATTCCATCACCGTCAGCTTCGAGACCGAGGAGTCTTGCTCACTAGGGTCGGGCTCGGCCTCAACCCAGGCCTATATCTCTACAGGTCTCCTGGTGCTCCAGAGTCTCAAAGGGGTTTACGATATATACGCGGACGGCGGTGTGCGCATGCAGGTCTGGTGTGATGGAGGGTCCTTATCACTACGAGGCGCTTCAAGTTCAAGCGCGCTGATGGTCCACCTACGTGCACTATGTTTGTGGACCCGACTGAACAAGCTGCTCTTTGACAGATACCTCGACCGATGTCAAAAGTCTTGTCCCGCTTTGAACCTCAAGAAGGGGCGCGATCTTGCGTCCATGACCTTCGCCACAGGTGTGACGGTTGTCATTCCCGTTGAAGGCGCTCTACAGCTCCTCGAGCGGCTCTGAGTACTTCATGAGTTCTACTCCTAACTGCACGTTCATGGCGACAGTCGCATCGCACAAATCTGCCCATCTCGGTTTTCCGAGACTCTCTGTCTATTCAGGGTGCACGGTTGGAACTGAGCCCCGTTACAGAACGGACGTGGTTCAAGTGTGCTTTATATCGGATAAATGCTTACCGCGGCACAGAGTATCATTATCATTTCATTTTTCGACTCTCTCAGACGCTCGGATACGAGGCGACAATAATCCCTCTGTAGTCACTGCGTGATTGAGCCACGAGGGCCGTGACCATTGTCTTACCTGGAGAGAGGGCAGATTGGGTCTGCCAGATCGAAACCCAGGAGACTCTGAGTCGCACCGCGTGACAGCTGACTCTGAGTGACATCCTTCATCTGTCATCTGCAGCGGGTTCATATTACCACTCTTCTATCGTGAAGGCGGCCGAAGGCGTGATTCAGTCCCTCCCTCTTCTGGCCGACGGGGGCCCGAAGGGGAGTTCGTTAGTGTGCCTAAGGCACGGTGCCCTGCCGCCGGAGATTATTCTAGCGGCAGGGATCGATTTATACCATGGTACGGCCTGGAGTCAGGCCCGCCTGACTGATCCCCAGGCTGGGGCTAGCCATTCTGAGAGCATTGCATTAGGCTGTAGGACAGCTCGATAGGTCAGGTGCCTCGTATTTCTACGCCAGTCGATTACTGTCTCCGATTTCGTCTTTGTGGGTTGTCAATTAATGAAGGACGCAGACATAGACTGGCGAGGCCCGGTCCGGGGCTCCAGAAGATTGATGGGGGCTGGTCATGCGGCACGACTCATGCTCGTTCATGTCTCGTTGAGACCCTTCGTACAGCATAGCACTACATGGAAACGTGGCGGGTTCATCACACCGCATCAGTTGGATCCAAGATAGATGGAAAGAAATCGGACAGAAAATTCCAAAACGAGAAGTTCCGAAATTTTTCGGTTCTAAAGCTCCGCTCGCGGTTCCTGCGGGTGGAGTTGAACCGTTGGACATGGACCATCCACTGTGGATGGACCGAAAGAGGATCCGGAGCTCCTACGAACCTCCTGAGTCGGCGCTGCGGGCTCGACGAACGTGAGTATGCGGGACTACGGGTACCATTAGATGCGGAACATCAGGACTGTTTCCGTAACAATGGGTTTCACTGCTAAACTCGCCGCTGTGCAACGTCCTAGCGCAAAATTCTCCAATGCGGAAATTTTTACTGGGACAGACTATCACCGCAGAACACTACCGCTTTCTGTTAGCCGGACTTGGCAAGTCATCATGTTAGTTACCAGCTGGAGACTATCGCGCCAGCCGTAGATTTAACAACATCCCATTTCAGCATTCTCGACAGGAGAAAATCTTCGAGCACCCGATCTTATGCGGGCGGCAGTGCTGCTGCGGCACCTCACACCGGAAGGATTCACGCCATGAGTGGCCTCGCTCACAAAGCTGCAGACTTGGCAGGCGCGTACTGATGATTCTGCACGATTCGAGATCTTGGTGACGGAGCACCTCTCGGTTCATCCCCGCGGATGGGCGGACTGCGGGTCCTCGGTTGAATAGTATCCTGTTCGAAAGACCCGTTGGTGGCGATATAGCTCGATCGCGATCTAACACAGAAATTGCACACCTCCGATGCTCGCCCGTAGGGCTTGGGCTAATGGGGGTTCAGCGCCCGTAGGGGCTGAATTCTTTCGGCGTGCGCTAGAGTTGTTGAAAATTTTCGATATTTTCCGCTGCACCCTGAAATTTCGAGGAATTTCCGATAACGGGAAATAAATTTAGTATATTACCAATCAACGGTAACAGACTACTGACTGGGCGAAGCCCATCGCCATAATAATCGTCATATTGACTTCACGTTGCTGGCTCATTGGTCTGACTACGGCCCTGAATTATCACCACGGGAAGGGAATGGCGAGCCTACTCTCGCAGTGGCAAGACTTCCAGGACATCGACCAATCTTCGACAGGACATTCCGCAAAGCCGTAAAGGGATGCTTATCTACGCAACGAACACGTACCCTATCTTCTACTTTAGTTCTACGGTTGCGCATGGGCTCCGGCCACAAAGCCAAACATACTCTAACCCGTAACAATACTGCTGTTTAGAGTTTCCGCCCTTCCGACAGATAAACACTGCCTGCTCTGGGATCGAGAAACTGCGCACGTAGCATTGAGGTCACGTTTTGCTAAGCATTCATTGTAGAGGAGAGTGTACACTGTGTACTTATCGGTGGCGTAGAACCATTTCCATCGACGTGGCTTGCCAACTTGGCATGATGTGTCAACTATCAGCGAGGAACCAGGGTGCTATCATGGGAACAGATCGTCTTCACCGTCGTGATTTGGTAGTGGCTTCACGGAGGAGTGCCAGTCGCTGGCAGGGCAAACTTCTGCGCCCTTTGGCAGTTGTTTCACCAGTTATGGTGATGGTTCGAGATCATTCCAAACTACGGATGCGAGATGCATCCGATGCACGTGCCGAACGTGAGCTTGAGAATGAGAGGTCGGACGGTTCGTGGTAGCCTCGTTTGTCCGAATCCTGGACCGAGTCCTGGTCACCAGAGTTTTCCTCTGAGCTCGGCCGCAAGTCAAACATACTCTAACCATAACAATACCCTTACATTCAAGTTTCCGCCCTTCAACGAAGCAGCCTCCTTCTTGGATAAGCTTCTCACGTAACGTGAGTCACGTTGCTGAGCATTCATTGTAGAGGTAGTGTTCTTATCACTCGCGCGAACCACATGCCTTCGGCATGTGGATGCAGCGCATCCGACGCACTTAGTCAGTCACGTGACTTGGGAATAGAAAGTCAGACAGTTCGTAGTAGCCTCACGTTTGCCCAGGATTTTCCCCACGACATTAGTTGGAGGGACGACGTTAGGCAGCACTTCAAACGTCGTTGTCGCTTCCTAAGCGTCCACTCAAATCTCGCTTATTTTCAAGGCTGAAGTTCCGCCGCAGAACTTCTGCGAGTTCTCTCTAGCTGGGTTCCAGTGGAACCGTTCCACGCAGGTGCGCCAGCTTCCACTGCAGGCAGCGTCTCTACTGGCAGCCTAGACTACTCCGCGAATGGGGTTGGCGTTCGCCTTGTCCTCATTGATCTCGCCACGCGGAAGAGCTTTAGCAATCTCAGCGTGTGCCGTTGTTTGGTCGAGATTCCACGGTGCTTCGGGTGACGTGTTAGACTGCCGATGGAAGAACCGGACTGAGCTGAGGACGGTTCTTCGCTCCGGTGTGTACCACCAGTAGTTAAACGAACGACCTTCATGTGGGGATGTCTGCTGATGCTTGTAACCGGTCGAGTACCCTGTTTGGGAGGTTGTAGGTAATTCCTTGTCATTAGTAATAGGGTAGTCACGCATCGCCTAATCGGTATCTCCATTGAAGTTATACCAACCACCATTACTAGTTAGGTCGTGTAGTATGGGACGCGGGTTTATACCGCACCCGGTGTCATGAGAGGAATAGCAGTTAGCATGAAAGTTAGAGCAAGGATACGAATCACTGCGGTTGTACTCCGAGTATAAGCATAGTTTAATACTCCTGTTTGCTGTGAATTGGGAGCCATTGTTGCCGATAATTCTGATACGATGAAGGATGAGATACCTTGCAGCTACGGCATATTGCTCTGGCTCCATGCTCGAGGCGCAGATAAGCGTAACCGCTCGGGACAAGCTTCAACTTTTCCCGGCCGAAACTTCTCATGTAAACAGGGAATCTCGGACTACCTACACGAGGGTCTACTGTTGTACGCGACTGTATGTGCGGCAGGAAACTAATTGTATCGCTTTGATGATTTATTCATGGTGAAACCTCTTAGTGTGGGGAGGTGGAGTGGGGCGTACTAGTGCCGGAACCTAAGGCGAGGGCAGTTCCGTGAGGAGGTATCCTAAAACTGGCACAGCCATCGGCTGTCAGCCGAAATCCAAGCGATCACGGACTTGCGAGTCCATGAGCGCCGAGTATTCGACCCAAACGCCTCGCCATGGTAATGGCACTAGACACGTCGAGCCCGCCCCATACTTTGGGATGTGACGAGCTCACCCACCCTCTCGGTTTTGCAGGGTTCAGGGAGGGTGGATAAAAGTTGTATCATAAATCGAAGAGGGGTTCCTGGCGGCGTGACCCACGCAGGGACGCACCGTCTTCCCCCTGTGACGGTGTGAAGTGGGGTTTCGGCCGGAATCGGGACAGCGCTGCACAATTGTGCACTTGTGTAGTGCAGGGCGGGTGCTTCAAGCTATGCTTCGCTAGATCGATTACGTTCGTAACTTCGTAATCAGACGTAGTTGTCCAACTAAGTTGTCGGACGTGGATTGTCGACGTATCGTATAGCTAGGTGACTCGAGTCATCCTGGGTATTATCTATACGTGTGGTTGCTTCTGAGTTGCAGTACATCTTCGGGTCGGGTTCACTACGCGAGTAATCCTGACACGCCGAACGTAAATGAGCCAACTCAACTCGAGTACACGAAGGCAGAAACGGGGTCTTGTACTAGCGCTATGTTGGATCCTAATTGGGGAAACGCAATAGCCCAACTAAGGTCTTGAGCCAAGATGGCTACGGATTATATACGGAATAATACTTAGCATGCAACTCATCGCAACACTTTAAATTCAGTCTCATCAACTCGGACAGTTTCACAGCCAGCCGTTTCGGCAGCGTCCCATAGGATATCTAGGGCGCCAGACTTGCGCACGCCACAGACCCTACCGGAGGACCAGTAACGGCGGGTACGTCGAACACCAGCCGAGACACCAGTAGCAACAGAGATACGCATCCCAACACGAGAGGGAAGCGGATCATCTATGAGACAGTCTTCGATCTCATCACTAGTTGTGCAGCTGATTCAACACTGCTGCACCTTAGTGTCGAATGTCCCTACACGGCCGGCTTCACCGACGGTATGTGGCTTCATCCATACCTGCAGAATATGGGTATACGAAGAGAACAGGCAACGGGGACACTGCCCCGAGAAAATCGTTCTCTGTCTCTGTCTAACATATGCTCGCTTCAGTGGGCTGAAGACTGTACTTGCGATTCACAGTAGTCAATCCAACTTAGGCAAGTGCGAGGACAATAATTTAGAGACATTCATGTCCGAGCTGGTGGTACCAGCCTTCAAGACTTCGCCTCGAGCACGTGGTACGCATCGCGTCGTGCTGCGTACCACGCGTTAACCAGCTTGGTACTGTCCGAAATTGAAGCGCACGGATTGAAAGATTCAATTTGAAACAATACGAAATTGAAGTTTCATTCCATACCATCGGAGCTTCACTATGTCTAGCGGATTTGCACTGAGTTGGAGTGAACTCATGCTATTGTGTGGGCACTCACACAATCCTGTCCCCTAGCGCTAGTGCACCTTTTCCAGAGCAAATTAGTAAAACCCCAGAGCAATTTAATAAAGCCCAGGCCCAATTAGTGAAGCCCCAGTGCAATTTAATAAAGCCCAGGCCAAAATAGTGAAACCCCAGAGCACTCTCGAGGGGAATCCCCTCGTCCACGCAGCGTGGACGGGAACAACCGCTCCATATCAGATGTGAGTTGCCATTGCTTCCCCAGCCTTGCCAATGCTTCCGCATAATTATCAATCGATGATAACATTGATAATCAGCGTGAGCTGACCGGTCTCGTCTTTAAGTCGTCGGACGACGCAATTCAAGTTGGGCCTTGCACTGAGTAATTGAAGCTCCCTCTGTACATGGTGCTGTACTGCACAGCCGGAGCTGTACAGGCTGTACATGGTGCACTCGCCACATTTCTCCGCACGAACTTCGTGCCACGAAGCGCGCCTGTTATCAATACCGCATTTCGATTGTGATAGTTGTATGTGCACTGTTACGTGCAGCTGTTGGGAGTCAGCTTTGACTGTGCCAATTTGGCACTGAATCACTATGTCTGAGTGAGCCTCACTCAGTGAGCCGAAACGTGTGTCACGCTTCACGGCTCATGGCATGCAATGGACTGGTCGACTTCTCAACGGCAGATGGCCCATCTGAGATGGGGCATATAATCCTGACCACAGGCTCGATGATCGGGCGAGAATCAGCATCAAGTCGAGGTTCCGGACGAACGGCTGAAGTGATTCTTCAAGCGCCCCGTCATGAGCAAACCACAAGCGCTGTCTTGTAGACACCGCTGGACACGTACTACGTGTCACGTAGAGAGTGTCTCCGTCGTTTAATCCTGGGATGGGGTTATAATCGACGCCGACAGATATTTGACGTCGCTGGATGGGGAATTAAGGACCAGCGACATTCAGGGTCGTCTGAAGGGGGCATAGTCCGGTCTGTCTGACCGGCCGACGGGACCCAGGCTGGCAATCTGCTGTCAATAAAGGCGCTGTCTCGTGCGTGCACATACGTATAATACGTAACGTATTATAGATCGCCTGTGGGGTGCGCCTTCGTTCTTCCCAGCTCTTTCAGCCTGAGTCCCTCGAGCTACTGTACTTCACTGTCCTGTAACGTAAATGAACAAAAAATGACACAGTGCCTGGGGGTAGCCAGCAATGTCCTTTTGATCCCGCAGGGTCGAATTACAGTTTCCAGCACCTCGTCAGAGCCTCTTGTGCTCTACACTCGCTAACAGGAGCTTTTTGATAGATAGTTCGGTTGCCAGAACTTCCCCAATGATGAAACTCATTCAACCTTGGCTGATGGTTGTTCAGCTGCTGATGTGCGTGATGGCTCAAGATGTCGGAAGGTTCGAGTTCTCTTCGAACGAGTTCTATATGGCATTCAGTGTGTACGAAGACCATCGTGTTGGTATCACCTTCAGAGTGGATGGTAAGCCGGCCTTCGCTGACGGTCTGTACCACCTCCTTAAGAGGCCCGGTAACACCTACGAGGTTGACTTCCGCAACACCTTCAAAGGAGTCGACTACTGGTACGACAACATTGACCTACTCTTTCCAGGAAAAAAGTTCCGCAAGGGCGACTTGGCCTTCTTATATTACCAGACCGCTGATTCCATCGCCGTCAACTTCCGAGACCGAGGAATCTTGCTCACTAGGGTCGGGTTCGGCATCAATCCAGGCATATACCTCTACAGGTCTCCCGATGCTCCGCGTCTCAAGGTGGTTTACGACATATACGCCGACGGCGGTGTGCGCATGCAGGTCTGGTGTGATGGAGGTCCTTCTCACTACGAGATCTTCAAGTTCAACCGCGCTGATCGCCCCTACGTGCACTATGTTGTGGACCCGACTGAACAAGCTGCTCTTGACAGATACCTCGATGATGTCGAGAAGTCTTGTCCCGCTTTGAACCTCAAGAAGGGGCGCGATCTTGCGTCCGTGACCTTCGCCACAGGTGTGACGGTTGTCATACCCGTTGAAGGCGCTCGACAGCTCCTCGAGAAGCTCTGAGTACTTCATGAGATCCACTCCCCAACGGCATGTTCATGGCTACACACTCGCATCGCGCGAACCTGCCCATCTCGGTGTTCCGAGACTCCTCTTTCTATTCAGAGTACACGGTTGGAACTGAGCCCCGTTACAGAACGGACGAGGTTTCAAGTGTGCTTTTTTATTGGATGAATGCTGATTGCGGCACAGAGTATCATTATTATTTCATTTTTTCGACTCTCTCAGACGCTCGGATCCGGGTGACAATAGTCCTTCTGTAGTCACTGCGTTATTGAGCCACGCGGGCTGTGACCATCGTCTTAGCTGGAGAGAGGCAGATCGGATCTGCCAGATCGAAACCCAGGAGACTCTGGTTACACCGCGTGACAGCTGACTCTTAAGTGACATCCTTCATCTGTCATCAGTAGCGTGTTCATATTACCACTCTTCTATTGTGAAGGCGGCCGAAAGCGTGATTCGGCCAATCCCTCTTCTGGCCGACGGGGGCCCGAAGGGGTTCGTTATGTGCCTAAGGCACAGTGCCCTGCCGCCCGGTGATTATTCTAGCGGCATGGATCATTGTACTATGGTACGGCCTGACGGTCCCAGCCATTACAGCCATTGAGGCATTGCATTAGGTTGTAGAACGGCTCGATAGGTCAGGTGCCTCGTATTTCTCACCAGTCGGTTACTGGCTCCGATTTCATCTTGTGGGGTTGTCAATTAATGAAGGACCAGACATAGACTGGCGAGGCCCGGTCCGGGCTCTAGAGAATTGATGGGGGCTCGTCATGCAGCACGACTCATGCTCGTTCATGTCTCGTTGAGAGGTTGACCACTGTAATCCAAGCATTGCGGGGTAATCCAAGGAAAATGCTGTAATCCAAGCAACGTCCATTAAACCAAGACAAGACGTGAACGACGAAATGTAACTTACCTTATTCCAAGCGAAGCGAGCTTGAGTTAGTTATACGCTGAATCATTGGGTTGACCACTGTAATCCAAGCATTGCGGGGTAATCCAAGGAAAATGCTGTAATCCAAGCAACGTCCATTAAACCAAGACAAGACGTGAACGACGAAATGTAACTTACCTTATTCCAAGCGAAGCGAGCTTGAGTTAGTTATACGCTGAATCATTGCAGCGAGACAAGGAAGAATGATACTTACTAGCAGATACTCACTAGCAGATACTCACTAGAGGCTCTAGTCCTAGGCTAGTCACTAGGCACAAGGCTCTAGTCTAGAGCCTCCCTCCCTACTGCCCACGACCCAGCATTTATTACTGATAACAGCAACAGCGGGTGGATGTGAAAAGAAACATGATTTAAATATTTACATCGAACAATTTCTACTCCATGAGGTATTATCCGCGTCATCCTGGTTTGATACTGACCATGCAGCCTCGACGGAATGCTCGTTGACAACCCCTTGGTTAGACAGAGCGTTACGGCTCCACGTGGTACTGTCAGCATCATCCTGGTCAGATGCCGGCGACGCATCATCGGTGGAATGTTCGTTGACGACTCTCTGGTTAGACACAGCGTTACGGCTCCACGTGGTACTGTCAGCATCATCCTGGTCAGATGCCGGCGACGCATCATCGGTGGAATGTTCGTTGACGACTCTCTGGTTAGACACAGCGTTACGGCTCCACGTGGTACTGTCAGCATCATCCAGTTGTGATTCAGATGATTCCGAGCCACCATTCCCCTGGGTCGGTGCCACGCTACTTTTGTTATGTGCTGAGTAAACTTCAGTTGCCTGGGACCGAACGGAGCACTTGGAGTCGTCCACACCTAAAAAAGGACAATAAGCACTTATCGATCTTTTTTCATCACTGTGAACTGAAGCAGGTCTTGATCAGTGAGTACTCTTTAACTCGTCAGAGCGCACACGTATTGTGACAACATATGATAATATCATATATTGTACGTGATATTATCACGTAGCGGATGGTACCCAGCCCACCTTCTCGTCCATTATCAGCATCATCATCAGACGCCTTTCCTGATTCATCCGATTCTTCAAGACTGCTGATCTCCGTTTCGAGTAATACTGACAGTAATACAGTAATGCGAGCACTACTCGTCGAGCAGGACAGCGTCTTACTGTCCAGGTCTTGGTCGCCGGGAGCATCATCTTCATTTTCTCCTTCGGGCACATCTGTCAATGAGTTTGTAGTAATTCGGAATGGCCGTTACCATGCGGGATACGCCGGAGAGAGAGGGCAATTTACCAGGAGCTGACACTGCCGAGTTGTGCCTCGCAAGTGGTGGAATGCGTCGCTCGGTGGGGCGTCCTCGACGAACGCCGGGTAGCCTCCGTTGTTCTGGAATGTACCTATGAAGACAGCCGACACTATGCGAGGGGCAAAAATTGGACCGTCAAAATGTTTGATGGTAGCGGATGGTAGAATCACAAGGTCTTTGTGGGGTCGTACTATAGTCAGCTTACCTTGGAGATTTCCCTAGGAGGATCTCCACTGCATAACCATGTCCACAAAAAGCCCAATCTCGGCTCTCCTTACAATTACACGTTACTGTGCATGAGGGTTCATCAACGCTGTGGTCATTCCCCGGCTCTCCGAAACCCATCGCGGTCACTAGATAAAAACAGTAGTAATTTCTCATCACTTCGCGCAGCTGCAGCCAGTATTGGCATAAACGTGGAAAAATAGATTAATTTTCTTCCCGGTAATTTTCCGTGGAAAATTAGGAAAAATAGCGGAAAAATAACGCGTTTTATGAAAAATTCTTTCCGCTTGATCCGGACCTACTTTATGCGTACCCCGGCGGGGCTTCGCCAGCGATGTTGTCCAGAAAGCGCCCGAGAAGCAGCGGAGGCTCCGTTTATAAATCGATACTCTCTCAATATCGGCAACAGCTCGTTTAAATCAAAAGCTTCGATTGTCTTCAACTCGAACCTCAATTCCCGGCATAAGTGATCAATGGTCACTGTCAGTAGGTACAAGAGATTAAGTCAACACTGTTGACTCAACAAGCGTCTCTTGTCGAGCGGCTATGCGGATGACAGAAGCCGCCGTTAGATACCAGGCGCTGGCAGACACTTCGAGCATGTTTCACATGTGATCCTCACAACTTTGAGCTATCTGCTAGCTAAAGTGTTATAATATAACAGTTATATGCATATAATAGGCATCGGATGATTCTTCTGGTGACTCAGGTTCGACTTGAGATCTGGTCGTTATGGCTGTCCGAATATAATTGTGTTACACAATATGTGTATGATACAGTGAACCCTCAGCGGCTGAGGCTCAGCCTGATATCGATCAAGTGATCGTAATGTGTCTGATTATGAATCATAACTTATGATCGTAACTTCTTTTCTCTCACGCATCATGTGTGACACATGTCACAGATCTGTCACAGAACATCTGTGTAACGTTGAGAAATTCCCGAATGCCCGTCGTCGAGTTTACTAGGTGAGAAGAGTTGGAAGGAAGAGTCTTCCTGGAAGACTTCAGAAGAAATGTGAAAAGAGGATCAAGTACACCCGACTCGGGTCACCCGAGACCGACAACTATGATTGCAGAAACCTAGATGATTAGATGGTGCGAGGATGTGCACTACGTAAGGGCTTGGCCAATGATTGGCCGCCAATCGGCCGAGCCGCCAACAAGGGGGACATATGGGTTTGGCAGGTTCGATCTTTACTTCGTACCGGGGAACCCCAGCCACCCTCACGCGACGTTGACGCGTAGAGACCCGTGAAGGTTCCGACGAGCGAGAGATGAGAGACAACGCAACGCAACCCAACAGGCCAACTTGTGACTCCCAACTCGGGAGTCCCAAGGCAATCTGCGGCGCAGATTCTGCGCAGTTCACGCAATTTTCGTGCAATCTGATTCCGCAAGAGCGAGTAAGGGCCACTCCAACGCAAGTCGAAGCGTTCCTGCATGGAACATTCTACTATCATACTATCATACTATCATAATGATAGTGGTTCACTAACTGAACTTTACTCTTGGTGTCTGGGGAGGGCTTGGGGGAGCACGGTGGCGTGCGGTGTCCCATGACGGGCCGATGCGTGGGCTCGGAACCTTGCTAAATTACGCACACGCCACACAACGTTGCACCGGGTGCATCTGAGCAATCAAGAACCCCTCAGATCACAAGGAGAGAGTTACCTGTAGACCTGCTCGCGTTGACCGTGCCTGTCGTGAATTATGATCTCGATGCCGACCTGGTCATTCTGTTGGTCCATAGTGTCAGGAGGCGGAGAAGTTCTGCGGGAGAACAGTGCTGAAGGAGAGCCTATTTGTGAGAGACAACGAGTCCAGCAGAACGGTGCTGCCTCTCGGGTCGTAACGGTTACTAACCGTCAGAGAAACTGTCGGTTGGCGGTCGAAACTTATCATCGTGGCGATCGCGCTGGCAGCGCCAGCGTGAATAGTTTCCCCGATGCCACCTAGTTATCCCGTTGCCTGACAGGCAATTCCTGTTGCGCAAATTAAATTAACTCCACTCGGATTCGAAGTTTCGAGAGATGGGCATCGTATTATAGACTCGAGGCGACTGGGCGTCTCAGTTCGATTCAGCTTCTGATTATTTTACTGTTAATGGGCCGCAAATCCCTCGACCCATTCGACCCGAGGCCTTATTTCGTCAAACGTCGCGATCCCATTACCCAAAGAGTCTATCATCACTGCGCAGTCGCGGAGTGCGGTCGTAAATGGACGGTTGAAAATGTAACTCGCTTTAGAAGTCACTTGCGTGACTCAATGTGACGATGCAACTGTAATGTCCTTCTCTCTTGCACCGAGTTCTGTGTCGAGTTGATGAGTTCTGGTTTTCACGGAACTGTGTCAAGTTGATCTTCGTCAAAGCCCGGCGATAACTTCGAACCTACCCTTTCAGCCCACTACGTAAACAAAAGCATAGATTGCTTCTAAGTGAAAGTGCTTAATTAGAACATGATGTACAAGCAATGGCTCCCACTGGGAACTTCTCACCTTCAAGAACTTGTGAACTCTCATGATGAATTCTCCGGAGAAGGTTTGAACGTTCCCAAGTCAGGGAACCTAAGCTCATCCACCTTGGTCATGTGCTGAAGAGTCTTCACATCATATTTTTTAGACTTCAGCTCCGCACCTTCAACCCCTTCGTAGTATATTGCATAAAGTGGCTTCGCATTTCTCGACCGCCTCGCACATAACTTTATACGACCGAGTTTGCTCAGCCGAAGACTGTCTCGCTCTCGGTGTATCACGGTCACACCATTCTCTCCGCGGTGTTGCAGAAACGAATGAGTTACTCGCCGGGAGAGAGCGGAACACGCGGGAACATCGCAACTATCCGGCTCTGCTTGGCTTGAGGATTGCGATACGACTTCCCGAGCGGCAGGCTGTGTTGTCATTGGTGCAGCTGTGGCTCCGCTACGCTGGTTAGCCGATGCTTCACGGGCCACCTTGATCAACCCGGACTCCTGAAAAAGCAGAAAGTCGGGAAGCGAGTCACGCGAGTCAGAAAAACGCGTGAAAAGCGAGTAAACTCGTTACGGAGTTTCTCCGAAAGCCAGGAAGTTGTGCTGCCGAGACTATTCTGCGAGTCCTCTGCCGGAGGAAAGTGTCCGATATCAGTGAGTCGGGGTCTCGATTGATTCTGAGGACAGGATTTTCGCACAAAGCAAGCCTTCTAGATTCTCACTGATATACAAAATTGGTACTGCTGAAGCATCTTTCCAAATCTTGAGTGCCGCTGGGAGACGTGACGCACGTAAACATGAAGCTCGCGACGCTACAGCACGGCCGGAAATACCGCCAGTACTCCTGCGCCGTGATGCATTTGCTGGCCATCCTCCCTGGCTCACCTGGGTGAACTGGGAGAACACTCATTAATCGTGGATGGCAATCACCTTCCTCGAAGAAAAACTGCTTCATGAATCCCAGAGAGTCCTCAAGATTTACTAGCCCGTAATCATCGCTGAAGGCTCGCACAGCTTGGATTGCCCCCTGCAAGGCCTCCTTCTGGTTTTCGCGCTCCGACAAATGATCGAACATGAGAATCCACTCCCTTCCTTTCAAACATTTCGTCTGCCTAAAAGCTGACGAACTATTGCCTTCTTTCATAGGTTGACGTACCTCTCCGTGATTATTTTTTTCGTTTCGGGAGTAAATGACAAGCTCCGCGAGAATACAGAGTATACCGAGGATATGAGTCTGGTGGCATCGAACAGTGTAGTGGAGCTTTTCTGCAGCTTATCGGACAGTTCCCTTAGACCCCATAGTTCATCCACGAGCTTCCCCACTTTGCGCTGCATTCCGGGCTTGTTGACAAATGAGGAGACCTCCCGGCATGTATCGACGATGGCAGGGTTGACGCTGAACACAAAAGATAAAGAGAACCACTCAACAGTAACCTACTTGACTCCACGTCCCGGCAGCTCTTCGATCGTTCTTATCAATTGCCGCAGTTTTTCCCAATTCTGCGAGAGGCTACGGGCCGCAGCAATCGCTGAGGCCCATCTGACCTCAGAAATCTCTAAGATTTCGAGGCCTCTGATGGGCGCAGACCGATAGATTTTGCCCACGAATTGTATTTTTATGAATCTTCTGGCCGACCTAGCCATCTCGGAGATCCACTCGAACTGGCCGCCACTATGCATCAAGGACTTGCACAGCAAAGCATGCTGGTGGACATGGCATCCTATTTGAAGCGGGGTGAACTCTGGGGCCACTCGGGGGTAACCGTCAACGTCGAGCAACTCCTGCCCAGGGTCGCTGACGCTTTCCGCCTCAGATGTATTATCGAGAGCCCCAGATGACTCTACAGATCTCTTCGACTCATGCTCTTCAATATAGCTCCGTATTGCATCTGAAAATGTGGTTCAGAGCGCCCGGAACTTTTAAGGTCACTATTTTCATTCTGAGGCTTCTAGAGTTTAAAGGACCTTTTTTGCTAAAACTCGGTAATCACTATGCCGCGACGGCGGCGCGACGCCGCTCTAAAGAGGTCCCGGCCTCGCTGGCGGGATCCACGCTCATCAAGACATTGAAAGTAATCAACGGCTAGAGCTGCAAGAACCAACATTTATTACCTTCACCATCCCTTATGAGATCCGCGGCTATTGAGCTACCGCTTATCACCGAGTTCGTGTTATCAGTGATGCAAGACAGAACATCCACACCGGCTGAAAGGATTCAAAGCCGAACTTCCTCAATTATTGGATGACAAAGTTTGTCAGACGAACGAACGGTGTACGGCTGAAAGGCTCCAATTATTGAAGCCCGTAGCAGCACAGCACTGTCTGGCTGATGAAGACGAAAGAGTTGTGCCAGGATCGGCTCGGCTTCATGGAACCGTTACTGGATCTTCATTTCCGCGGAAATAAACCTCCCGAATGCTCAAATCGCCCGCCCAATTCGGATGACTCACCTTCCATGAGCTCGAGAACAGTTTTCAAGATCATAACGGCTACAGTGACCGTGTTCTCAGATTCCAAAGGGTCCATAGCCCTGCCCCTCCAAGGGACCGTGGTGTAGAGAACAGAATGCTGATTTGGGTACGGAGCTCGCTCTATGTAGGTCACGCCAACGGCGAGGATTTTGCCAATGTTGGCAGGTCCCAGCCAGCTATCGTATAGCACGAACACCCCCGACCCCATGTCAGCGCAAGCCGACACGATCTCCCCGAGACACGCCGTTTTTTCACTCTCCACTATCCTGTCTCGGGTCAATCGAGCATATCCTCTCGTCAGCTTGTAACGGGGTAAAGCATTCTCTCCGACCAAAGCAGCCAGCGCCCAGTGCACCTCTTTACTAAAGGGAGTTTCAAAACTTCGTGAACAACTTTGAACTTTTGAAATTTCTCAACGACCGACCGTACGAAACTGAAACTTTGTGAGCTTATTGTCAATATCGTGAGGAACGAACATGGCGAAAGTGGCATTTCCGTTCGTGCTCTCCAAGGCGTGACCGCCAGAAGAGCTCATCACGTCAGAAGGGCCGTGGAACACTGAAATTTTTTCTCCTTCGAATTGATCATGTCTAGGGGTTTCCGAGTCCGCTGATTAACGTGAGATAAGTTTCCAGTCTCGTTTCTCACCCCAATGCCTCTCAATCAACTCAAGCCAAGCGCATCCCCACCAGCGTGAGATGAAACCGACAGGACATGGCATGCTCATTGGTCCCAAAAGAGAGTCTTCATCGGATGATGACAATGATGATGATGCGATCGAAGAATCTTCGATCTTCGACGAAGATTCGTCCTCGGAAGATTCTTCGCTGTCCGTTGAAGTGCACATCTGGCAGGCTGCAAGGCGGGAGAATCCGCGCAGATTGGTCACCGAGTGGAAGACCCGGGGCGAATCTTCGTCGAAGATCGAAGATTCTTCGATCGCATCATCATCATTGTCATCATCCGGTGAAGACTCTCTTTTTTGAGACCAATGAGCATGCCGTGTCCTGTCGGTTTCATCTCACGCTGGTGGGGATGCGCTCGGCTTGAGTTGATTGAGAGGCATTGGGGTGAGAAACGAGACTGGAAACTTATCTCACGTTAATCAGCGGACTCGGAAACCCCTAGACATGATCAGTTCGAAGGAGAAAAAATTTCAGTGTTCCACGGCCCTTCTGACGTGATGAGCTCTTCTGGCGGTCACGCCTTGGAGAGCACGAACGGAAATGCCACTTTCGCCATGTTCGTTCCTCACGATATTGACAATAAGCTCACAAAGTTTCAGTTTCGTACGGTCGGTCGTTGAGAAATTTCAAAAGTTCAAAGTTGTTCACGAAGTTTTGAAACTCCCTTTACAAACTGAGTTGATGCTGTGCCCCAAAGAGATGGCCGCCATCACCGTCCGCCTGTGGTACTCTTCGACCCTGGAACACTCCTCCTCGTCCTCAAAGTGTCGTTTGCCGCGACGAAATCGATGAGGCTTCATGAGATATTGGGATCTAAGTATTTCCTTAAACGGAATTGATTCCCATCACATTCTTAATCTGCAACGCAACATACCGATATCACCAATCAAGGACGAGACTCTCGTCACTAGAGTTGCGTAGGACTCCTTTGCCTTCCCAGAGACTCGTGGGTCAAGTCTTGACCGTCAAGATCGGTTGACGAACACACACGAAGCTGGTTGTGAGGTGTATTTAGCGTAGCGGTCCAAAATTTTCTCGTCTAAACCTAATAAACAGTGGTCGAAGGCCGAAGAATTGCGGCGGAAAGAAAAGGCGTGAAAACGCGCTATTTTTCCGTATTTTTCCGCGTTCTATTTTTCTTGCAAATTTCCTGCCGGAAATTTCCGGAAGGAAAAATAGCACGCCCTTTATGCCAACACTGGCTGCAGCCCTGACATGCAACAACCGGCTTCTGCTTCTTACGGCATGCAAGCGAATGACTCACGCTCGTCAACTTCATCTAGGATGATCGCGCGGAGATATACACCTAAAGCCTCGTCCATCGTCGAAGACCTCAGTCTTCCCTGCAGCCTGTGGTTCTCAATTGCGAAATACCTTGCCTTTGTGTCTCCATCGCTCAGCTCTCTGACAATATTTGTCACCTGTTAAGGATCAGGGGATACACGATTCTCTAGGTCTAGCATCTTGAGACGTTTGGTAAGCGGTCGCTACCTCATGTACGCAGCCCCTGCTTTGCAGCTTCGTGCCACGGAGTTTACAGTCGTGACTGTAAGCTCCCTCATTAATGGTCATTGGCCTCCGGACGAAGTGCTGTGGGCTGGAGCGTTTTATACTGTTGATAACCTAATCGCATCACACGCTGTGTCGAAATTCAGAGTCCTTTCATCCACCTATACACAATGCTACGAGCATCTTCTTACGTCCTTTATGAGCGCCGCAAACGCGGAAATTCCGAGCCTTTTCCTCCCGACTATTTTCGCCATTGTCTTGTTGAGAGTTTCGACAATATTGTTCAGAACCTGGGTGGAATAAATAACGAGATCGGTGCTTGGAACACCAGGCTACGAAAGAAGCTCACAAGCTCACTTGCGTGCAACGCAGACCCAGACCCTCGTCGTCCAGAGTAATGTTGGGATACCCATACTTATCCACATTCAACGTGTTACGGAGGTACGCTGCACCTCTTCCACTCAAGGGCTGTACCGATGCAATCAATGCCTCAGACAGAGTGCCATACAGCTTGTCTGTTGGGCTAGCATGGAGCCAGTGCTTGTGTCTCTCCACCTGACTGAGGGCCATTCTCCGCTTTCGCAGTGGAAGCTCTCTACCAGAGGACACGCAGCTCCCAGTTTGGAGGCGTTGTCTTTAATGTTCTTTGACAGGTGATAATAACAGCGACCTATACGAAAGGCTCAATTGTGCGATGAATGCAATTATAATCGCTTCACCATTCCGAACACCAGGTAGTTTCTCTCTGCATGCGGAAAGAGCCCCTTGGTGAGCGTCGTGAACGCAGAAGTTCACGACGTCTCTGAGGTCGCGATCGCCCGATGTCAGAACTCGGACTAGAAGATCCAGCTTTTCCAACATGAACCTGTATACGTCGGCTGACTCTTCGTCGATTATAGCAGACAGGAAGGGAACGAAAGTGTGGCTGTATGCTCGCTTGAGAGGATTATACCTGAGCTCGCTGTTCATGAAATGACTCGACTCCGAAGTTATTGTCTACCAAACTCGAGTTGATCCAATCCAGGCGACCTTCAGACCGTCTCGCAGTATTTTGTTCTGAACGTCCATGTACAGAGCAAAACCATCAGGCATATGCTCGATATACCAGAGTAACGAAGACAACATACCTGCCACTTCTGGAGTTCATGCACGAATTTCGGGAGTCGCTGAGAGCATCAGCCTTACTTGCACCGCCATAAACTACCGCCCAATGCGATTCCCCCCAGCGTCCGCCATGATAGACAAACTCTTCCTGGAGGTCCCGGCCCTCACGGATAAACTGGACCATGGCGTTCGTCAACCGGTGAGGGGCAAACTCGCCATCAAGTTGGTAATAATTGCTGATGTTGGGCATGTTAACACCCGAGCGAGTCGGAGCCGTGTCCAATAGCCTTTGAACCTGAATACGGTCAGAGTCACGAGGATTAATCTGTATCGCGCTGGCATGAAGAGACAACCCCCATATAGTAACTATATTATAGTTGCTGTAATATAGTGTGAAGTCCATACCTGGTAGCGAGTTATTCTCCCAGCATATTCAGGAAAATAGACTTCTAAGTTGGTGAGAATAGCCGAGGCATTCACATGTGAAACGGTCCCCTCTCGCATAATGAAGTCGACAATGTGAGCAGGGTGTCGATCTCGCATGCGAATCGGAACTGGTCCTTCATGCTCACCTAAGAAGCTGACAGGTGCTAAGATAGGATTCGCATCCTAGTGCGCATACCACACTTCTCCACTTTCACAGTATCTCCTGTCCGCGAAACCTTATACTTGCGTGGGCATCCAGTATGGCCAACGCAGCGGTACTGAGCAACGCCTCTGTCCTCGTTTTTGAACTCGTTCACGTAGAGGTGGTCAAGGCGCAGCCGCATCATAGCGTCCGCGAATACATTGATTCCTGGTCGAGGCTGAAACCTTTCGAACTCTCGAACTTGTTCCCACTGGCGTCTCGGTGGCATTATCAGTGCCTTGAATAGAGAAGCTGCCTGAGAACGGAGTCGCGCAGGGCAGCCATGTCGCTGCAACGCGACGCACTAACATTCCGTAACCTAGGTTCGCGTTGTTTACCTTCGAATCTAACACCACCGGGCAGGTAACGTCCCACAGTAGTGAGGCCCAGCAAGCAGGTGGCTTCATTCTTTCAACCACATGATATTTACAAGACCGAAAACGCAATACAACTAGTTATGCGGAAACCATATTTGAAACGGGATGATCTTCATGACGTGGCATTCACTGCGTGCCACCCAGCTCGACTCAGATTGACCGTGCCCCAGACCCTCTGGATCTCTGCCTCTCCGCCTCGCAACGTTCTATGACCTCTACATCACATAGAATATTGATGTATTCGACGGCCTCGGCCGTCTCGATTTGTAGCCGAGCGGCCCGATTACGGCTCTTCATCCACCGCTCAAGCACGCCAGACTCGAGCAGAATTAAATTGGCCCCCTTCTCGTTCAATTTCCCCTCCACTTCAGTTGTGGACTTCACTTTCAATCTGTATACAGCAGAGGCGCATCCAGGTAAAGTTGATGTCACTCTCAGTCCCACGCTGTGGTTGGGAGAGGCAACAAGAACGCCCTCAATATGCTCATTATTCTGCTTCCGACCCATGCGCTTCCGGGTGGCAGTGACGGCCGGCCCGGTAGATCTTTTCTTTGCGAGAGATGTTTTGGAAGCTCGAGAACTGCCGGCTGACTTGCGAGTTGAACGGGAGTGAGTTAGACTCTCGCCTACTGTACCGAGCGGCTCGCCGCCTCCCATCATGAAATCGGTAATTTCACGCAGAGACGAATCATCTGACGCCGTACTTCTCTCTGGAACGAGCGGATGAAGAGGTTGAGACAACACCTGAGATAGATATTCGCTGATGGACCGGTCCTAACCTTTGTTGGGTCATGAGATTAACACATGCTATCAGTGAACTCTAACTGAAGGGGGCTTCCCGTGAAGGCCAAATGCAGTCCCATTACCTCGGTTTCACCGGAAGATCGAGTGGAACTATCATCCTTGTGAAGTTTCTGAATCACGCTACTCGATCTCATCATCTCCGGTACCTGGTGATATACAAATAACACATCCCATTACTGTTGATTCACGCCACTCATAATGCGCATGAAACACATCGGGATTGCCCCTCATTCAATCCTAAACCTACCTGTGATTGATTCACTTTCTCAGCCTCCTTACGAAGCTCAGCGAGGATGACGTCCGCACTCAGTAGACTTGTTATTTTCTCCTCCAACTGCTTTGTAATCCTATGCACAACACAGCCATGTGCGGACTGGAATATTCCATTCTGTTAGGAATAGCGAGGCAGTCTACCGCTACCGAAACTACATCAGGTCAGCTACCGCAAACTTACCCCTGCAAGCCCCTGTTCGCTTCGGAGTCTCGCTCACACTTGAACTTCAAATCTCGTATCTGGGGAAGCCAGTATGTCACGCAGGGGGAATGATAGACCACAGTGTTACTGAGAACTCGACATAGGCTACCTGAATATCTTTCTCCTTGATTGCATTCCTCGTTTCTTCAAGATCTAACTCTGAATTATGCCTCGAAGCTTCTGCGATAGCAACCTAGACAGGAGATACTGTACTACAGTAACTGTGGCACTGGTCGATCTGCCGAAAGATCATTGGTTCCGCGACAGAATATTCTACTGCTTGCTGTCGCTCTTCGATCTCCTGTTGCAACTGCTTCTTCTCCTCACACATCGCTTCAATTCGACAAGCCTGCTCAACCTGATAGACGAACCATACCGGATAAAACCACCAGTGTATACAATAATACCTTGACCTTATTCAACGCCTCCAACTCTTGCTTCAGTGCTGCCATCTACATACAAGAAGAAATGGCCTACTACTCTACTGAGACTTCAAAGATGGGTAGAGCTATCAACACCTCCACAGCACTATCGTCTAGTAGACTTTTGTATTCTGCCAACTGACTCCTGGCACGATCCAGATCCTCCACTTGCTTGCGAAGGCCTTGGACCTGAGGCAATGCGGCTCGCCGGGCCGCAGGTTCGGCCGGATGCTGATGCGAATTGTATCACAAGATGATGATGGAATGGCCTGCAGTATATTCAGGAGGCGTAGGATATGACCTCTTTGTCAAGTCTTCTGGTCCGGTGTTCCGCCTTATTTAGAGCGTCGGTAGCGATTGCCAATTGCTCCTCAGCTCGGCGCGCTGTCGCTTCACACGTCTGTTAGATGATAGTTAAGGGACGAAAAGCCATTCACAACCAACCTTGTATTCCTTAGCATGATTTTCCTTTTCTGCGGCTGCTTGGATGGTAGCATTCTTCAACTCGTGCTCTGACATCTGCAGTACAATGCCAGCCTACAGCTATGCATAAAAAGGGTTTCATCACTCACTTGTAGCTTCTGATTCAAGCTATCCACCTGTCCGGCTAGCTTCTCGACCTGTTCGCAAGCAGTTCCGGTCTCTGGCTGGTACTCGGGCTTTTCAGATTCATAGTCAGTTACGACCTGGATAACAGATTTGAAACCAGTGGATGCTCAGAGAAATGATCTGCCAAAGTTCAGATTCGAGGCATGCGTATGCTAAATGAATGATTGAAAATCATGGAACAAGTGAGTCGTGCAGCTCGACTCGATCACGACTGCAGACACGGAGTATATAGTCGACTTAATTTAACAATTCGTAGAGTTAGAACACTGCTAATTCGAGTCAGCACGGTATAGAGGTACGAATATACTGGACGGAGACGACAGTAGATATCTGAGGTTTCGATCCATGGAGCTCATCAGGTGAGCCTCACCTCGGCCTCTATGGCTGCACATGATTTAATTTGTTCTTCAAGCTTGGCTACGGTCAGCTGGAGCTCATGTATTTGTTGTTTTTGCTGTTCACTCTCTTCTATCTAAAACAAGCGACCTTATCATCATAGCCGCAACAACAGAGCAGCTTGATCCTCACATGCCGCTCAACGACAGCGCGACGTCGTTTGCCTCGGGTCATATGGGAGGAGGAAACATGAGTAACCATCCCAAGCATATTTCCAACGCAATACGCAAGTCAATACTGCAAAGCAAACAGTCTGTAACCCGCATAGGGTGCATGCCACGGTATCGGACCCATCCCTGAAAAAAACGCATAGGCTGGGATCGGGAGGGGGAAAAGGGGTGGGTCCTGTGGAAGCTACACAAGATGCATTCCAAGGGGCACTCTAGATACGAGCAAGGTGCACTCCAAGGGGGCACTCTAGATACGAGCAAGGTGCACTCCAAGGGGGCACTCTAGATACGAGCAAGGTGCACTCCAAGGGGCACTCTAGATACGAGCAAGGTGCACTCCAAGGGGGCACTCTAGATACGAGCAAGGTGCACTCCAAGGGGGCACTCTAGATACGAGCAAGGTGCACTCCAAGGGGGCACTCTAGATACGAGCAAGGTGCACTCCAAGGGGGCACTCTAGATACGAGCAAGGCGCACTCCAAGGGGGCACTCTAGATACGAGCAAGGCGCACTCCAAGGGGGCACTCTAGATACGAGCAAGGCGCACTCCAAGGGGGCACTCAGAGTGTGCACACGATGAACTCAAAACAATAACGCATACTAATGCACTAAGCACAATTTGAAAAAAGACTCATGCCGCATAACGATGTAAGGTTGACCCGCTCCAGGCCGGAGCTTCCACCCCTATCCATCTGCCACTACCCAATCGGATACTTAGTACTCTTTCCATTGTCCTTGAACTCGAAGGAATAGACGCAATCAAGATATGATTGTGGAAAAGACTTATCTTATACAAAAAATTAATGTTGGGTTCCACTAGCGCTAAGCTGTAGATACCAAATCCTTATCACAAACTGGTCACAAATAACAGCGAAGCGAAGCTGGGTGAAACAGATAATCACAGATTATCACATTCCGCCGGCCCTAAGCCCCGAAGCTATCTGAAAACACTTCATAAATCTAAGGAGAAAATGGTGAACTCACAGCCGTAAACATCCCTCAAAGTCCTTCTTATCAGAGCACTAGGTCGTTGAACAAACTTCTGGGGGGTGGTCTCGGCAATCCCTTGAAACACATAACAGATGACATTAGGGCATAAACTCACAGGAATCAAATCTTCTCCAGTGTTCAGCACAAAGGAAGAATTTGATTCGTCTACCTCCTCTATAACTCCCAGGGAATGAGTGAGAGTAGTTGTAGAATCATCGCCAGGCAGCAAGAATACCACTAAGGAACCAAATCCATTCATAGAGCTTTTAACTTGCTTAATGGGAACTGGCAATGCTTCAGACTCATTCACCAACGTGGAGGTCTTCTCAACATCATCATACCCTAAAGTCACCCAATCACAAGGAGATTCGCAGGATGAATGCATGTCTTCACATGTAACATCATCCTCATCCTTGAATCGCTCACACTCCTCCTGAGTCACCAGTCTCCATTTACCACATCGAGTACACTCTACCCAGTGGTCCACATCATCATCTAAGCCTGACAGTGAGTCATCACACGACTTTGCCATCTTCAAATTGATCACCGATTCATAGCTTTGTACAACAGGATCTTTTACCAGGGATAGTATAGCTCTTGTCTTCCCAAGTAGCTTCGTGATCCTCCACGGACCATCCCAACACGTACTCAGCTTCGACTGGGCGGGCCGCCATCTATAAACAGTATCATTAATCTCGAAATCACGATGTTGTCGAACATTAGCTAACACCTTCTCGAACGCATCACTTCGCCGTAGTTCCCATAGCCTTCTATACTCCCGAAACTTGATGTCACGAGTCTCCTTCAGTTGCTCAGCAACGTCCCGGATGGCTCGCGACACCTGAGGGGGAACCATATGTAACTTCTCGATGGTCTCTTCTACCGTGGCGTTGTCCATAGCTTTTCTGGGCACATATCCCCGGAATAGCTCCGCAGGAGAGACATCAATACATTCATCATAGGGGAGGGTGTTATGGAGCTGAGTGGCATGTTGAAGATGACGATGCCAACAATAAGTGTCCTCACCCGCGGCAACTAACGCTCCTTGTAGGAACTTCGTAATGTCAGCATGAAGTCGTTCATAGTGACCTGCGTGAGGGCCCTGATAGGGTGCTCCAGTGACATGGTGAATGGTGAACGGTAATGAGAGCAGAAAACTCTGGAAGGCCTTACTTAGAAAGGATTGCTCTCGGTCGGTGATCAAGCACTTCGGTACTTGCTCTCTTTCCAAGAACACCTCCTTCACTGTGGCAATGAGAGAGGATACAGAACGATCCCTTACTGGGACGTTGATCATATACTTCGTTGCTACATCGACGAAGCTCAAATAGTACCTAAACCCCGAAGGATTCTCATCTTTTTGCACCGGTAGTTCAGCACCAGGGCACAAAGGTCCTACATAGTCCAACGATATACATTCCCATGGTAGCCACCCCACTTGCCACGAAGGGAGTGCACCTGTTGCCTTCCGACAGGATCGGTCTGCACGCAGCTTCTCGCACACATCACAGTTGTTAACATACTTTTTGCATTTGGCCTTCATATGCTTAAAGTAGAACTCAGAGCATAGTCTCCTGATGTTCATCGGCACGCCACCGTGTATATGGAGTCGAGCTATAGTCTCATCCTGAAGCAAGGTATCTGCGTCAGGAATAGTATATCGTAGTCCTCCTAAGTCAACCGTCCTTTTACCATCAGCGGCGTTCCAAGAAAGCGTTCTTTTACCAAGCAAACCGGTTCCTTCATCTACTTGAAGGCCTCTCGTCTGAGGACTTTTCAAAGTCGCACCCTCCTTGATCTTAATCTTCATACCTTGGATCCATTGATCTCGTAGTTGAGATTGAACTAACTTCGACCGAAGCTGAGAGTCTCCGGGCAACACCAACTCATAATCTTCTCCATCTCTCGTTCGTTCCGTCGCTACGGAGAAGGCGTTGACTACCGACTTATAAGCTTGAGGATCATACCGTAGATTCCCTCTTCTCTTGGACTTCTTGAGGCCATAGTCTATCTCTTTGCTAGTCAGCGTCTCCTTGCCAGGGCGTGTCGCAGCATCAGCTGGATTCGCTCTACCTATGATATGCTCCACAGTGAATCTTCTTCTCGTCAAGAACCCGTTGATTTTCTGCAGGCGATTCTTCTCAAAGGTACCTAGGCCGAGTCTCTGATACTTTCCAGAGGACCAGGCTCTCAATCGATGGATAGTTATCTCCGAATCGGTAAAGAATGTCACCTTCTCGACCTTCGGGCAGTCCAGCATGACCTTCTTGATTAGCTCCACTGCTCTATAGAGACTATCCAGCTCCTTGGCCGGAATAGATCTAGAAGTAAGTGAGAACCTTGAACAGCTGCCGCACTCAATAGACCAACATCAAGAGTATCACCTTCTTGCGGTATAGGCTTCGTCTCAACCACAGCCATGCCGGCGGATTTACCAGCAGCTGGCGCCACTTTCTCGGCGACCTTGCCATCAGGCGTTGCTCTCGCTGCATCATAAAGATTCCTACCATTTTTAGCATTCTGGTAGATCTTGTTTCTCTCCTCCTTAGGGAGTGGATCCGCAAAGTTGGCTGGGCAAGCTCTGGCTAGATGGCCTATCTTACGACATCTAACACATATCAGCTGAGAGCTGTCACGAGCCTTACACCTCATCTTCTCCTCAGCGGTCGGGTGATACAATCCACACTTATCACATCTTTCTCCACTATCTAGCCCTGGGGCTACAGTAAGAGGACATGAATAAGTAGGATGGTCCTGAGAACGACAACGTTGGCACCGAAATTTCATCAATTCCGATCGAGCATAAGGGGAATCAGATGAAGTTCCGGTACTACCGGATGTCGAAATAGTATTAACCTGGTTATTCACAGCGGTCGTACCATAGCTGGTTAAAGTAGATGGTGTCTTAGAAGCCAGATATCTGCATATGGAACGAGCCTTATGCTTCAGAGTATTGAAAGATATCACTTCCAGCTCTTCCGGCTCATAGTCTCGCTCTATCCTTCTAGTCACAGCAGGATCTAAACCATGCAGAAAATATCCAACTATCTCCTTGCGATAAGCCTTCTCACTTAGATCATCGTCATCGAGAAGCTGCTCAGCCAAGTTGATGAATTCATCACAGAAATCCTCATATCTGGAGATAATATTGCTATAATCACCAGAAGCCATTCGGATGACCATGAGGCGCCGTCTCACTTGGAAATAATCTCCAGACGACGAATACTTAGGGGTAGGCACCGGACTAAAATCGCGTAGTCCGGTCCGTTCCGGTCCGGTGCGCCACAACGAGTCCGGTCCGGTCCGGTCCGGCCCGGTCCGGTTCTGGTGGCTTACGGAGACAAAAAACGACAGCGAATGCGAGTTGGAGCCCCTACTGCATCGCAAAGCAATTCTAAGCCACTCCTATGGGCGGGCCGAGCTGTAGCAACATGTAACAGGCATACGACGACGTTGCGAGAAAAATGCATGTCGCGGGGATCGAACCCAGACCTAGCCAAACCGGACCGACCGGACTGACTCATATTAGTCCGGTCCGGTCCGGCAAGCCGGACCGGACCGGACCGGACCAACCGGACCAGCCGGACCGGACTTTGTGCCCACCCCTACGAATACTCATCATATAAGACCTTCCACATCTCCTTGAGCAGGCCGCTAAATGTCTGAGAAGCATGATAATGTTTCATATGCTTATCCACCAGACGAGAAGGTTTACCATCAAGGCACCGGTAAACAAAGAAATACTGCTCAGCAGAATTAGCAAACCGGTACGATTGAGTAGTGGTAACCAACGAGAAAAACTGACGGATGCCACGAGGATCAGTATCACCACGGAAGAGATCAATTTTCGGGAACTGACCAGAAGACTTCCATGCCTTAGCCACCTTATTGGCATCCGTGATATCAATATCCTCATTGATAGCATAAGAAGCCGGGGCCAAAGCTGCAGTCGCCTTGGCTGGAAAGGACGAAGGAGTAACTCTTTTACGGGTCAAACGGGGAGCGGGAGAAGGTAAATCCACATCCTCGTCACTATCATCTAGCTCACTATCATAATAGTCAGTAGCTGCATCCTGGCCAAGATTCTCATCTCTCTCACCACGATTAGCTCCAGGCTTACGGCCAGTTTCGAACCGTACCTGTTGGTAACCACCATTTGTAGAGATAGACCGGATTCTAGACAAATTTTGGCGTTCGGCTCGAGTCTGAGTCGCAGAAGGTTCTTGTCCACCAGTTAAACCGAGGGTAGATACCAAGTTATTCATTGCTCGACTCACTGCATCCCCAACGATCTTCTCCAGTTCGGGTCGATCCAGCGGGCCGGAATAATTCCGGAGACCCAAGGGAGATCCAGAAGGGGAATACCAACCTGGGGAAGAGTGCGCAGTAGTCTTAGGATCATTCCCCAGACCGGATTTAATGGTCGGTGGAAGCACAGGGCGGTTTGTAAACGATGGACTCGTTGAAGTTGGACCATCCAAAAGGCCACCATTCTCCATTCCAGCACGACCTGCCTCCTGACTAGGGGAAGCTTCTTCTTGCCTCCTATCATTATTACCACTATCTCGTGTATCAGCAGGTAACACAGTGCCAGGAGCATTGTGACGAGAGGATATAAACTGTCCACGTTCATTACGTTCACGAGGCATAACCATCTTTACAACAGAGGATCCCGGTAGAATGTCCTTGAACTCGAAGGAATAAACGCAATCAAGATATGATTGTGGAAAAGACTTATCTTATACAAAAAATTAATGTTGGGTTCCACTAGCGCTAAGCTGTAGATACCAAATCCTTATCACAAACTGGTCACAAATAACAGCGAAGCGAAGCTGGGTGAAACAGATAATCACAGATTATCACACCATCCTCTCCAGTAAAGAGTTCATCCCTAACGTCCTCTTCAATGAATTCTCTCATCCTCATCCTTCTGGCGGTAGATCATATGGGAGTCGATCCTTGGGCAATTGGCGAACAAGAGCGTCGACCGTATCGCAACCGCAGTAGGTAGTGGAGGCGAGAGTGCGAAGGCGGGGATACAGAGAACGACGATAAACGCGAAGGAGCTGAGACGGGGTAACAGCGTAGCCAACGGAATCGGCCTCATACTTGAGCAAAGCGAGGCGGTCCGCGAGAGCATGGACGGATTCGCCGTAGCGTTGCTTGAAGTCGTCGAACTTGTCATCGATGCGGTCGTGAGAGTTGGACTCGCCATATTGACGTTCTGCCCAGGAAGCTCCTTCACGAACCATAAGAAGTCCTTCATCCACACTCCACGAGGCACGCAGGATGCCTGAACCGCCTGGCGGAGACTGGTCTTGGCAGGCTCGTCGAACGCACGAAGAAGAAGAAGCCAAGCTTGACGGTGGGTCAAATCAGCTTGGACGACCTCCTGGTAGAGACTGTTGAGGTAAGCGGTGATGCTACGGTCGTCGGTCCGACCACGGTAGGCAGTGTTGTTGGGGAGTGTGATACATCGCACGACGTCGAGGAACTTGGTGGCGGAAACAGTAGGAGCGGGGTCAGAGCTGGAAGTGCTCCAGGCATCAGTCGTGAGCAGGCTAGATGGGCCGTCGCGGCTGAGGGGGATGTCAGAGGGGCTGGCGGAGGAATAAGGGGCCTCCGATACACCAGGGGGGCCTTGAAGTGGGCGTGGAAAAGGCGGCGCATCCCGGCTTTGGTAGCAGGCGATGCGTTTTTGGCGCGGAACTGCTCGTCCAGGTCGGCGAGTGTCAAATATTGAAGGTCTTCAATAGAGCCAAGGTCGAGGAACTCGAGAAGAGGCCCGGGTTCTCCACCATGTGCCATGACTGAGGCTCAACAAGGGATGAGGGTGTTGTAACAGCTCACACAAGAGCATAATCCAACTGATCGATATCTGCGCGCTTTCCCACTGCTGCCGATTCCTTCGGACTCCGGAGCCGATCACATTGCCCCTTCCGGTTTCTGGTTGCCTTGGGTGAGCCCTCGGGTTTCTGGCTGCCTCGGGTAACCCTTCCGGTTTCGGGTTGCCTTGGGTAACCCTTCCGGTTTCGGGTTGCCTTGGGTAACCCTTCGGGTTTCTGGTGGCAATTCTTTTGTTTTTCTGCTGAGAGCCACCTTCATCACCATGCCGAGAGCGTAACGTGTTCGCTGGGTGCATACGATGGGCCATGTGCGCTATGAGCACAGCAAAACGCAACACGTGCCTGGGGAACGCGGCGCGCAGATATCGATCAGTTGGGCGCGCGCTACTTTTAGTGATTAGGACACAGAATTTAGTGACACTCGATGGACGTGCCCCGAATGAACACACGCATGTATCTTGCTCTCTCGAAGGTCCTCAAGTACCCTCAGCAAAGTGCGCAGGATAATAGCGCACGCCCCGTTTGCCAGCCTAAGCACATGAATGCCTGTCACATTCCTTGCTAGTGGCGTATGAATTCCATTGTCAATAGATTGCAGTCTAGATCGCATTGCAGTCAATAGATCACGGCCAGAAGACCTCATCTGACGACTAGATAAGCTTGCCGAAGAGGGTACGATCGTGTACGAAGGCTGTCGGTTTTAGGGAAACAGCGAAAACGTAACTCCTGAAAACTCGAAAACACCCTGGCCCTACGTTGCGGCTGTTGAACAGGTCGAAGGGGTGAGTCTAGAGCTGTACTCGAGCACTAAAGTGTTGAAAGACTAACTGATTGAGAAAACAACGCCCGGGCTTCGCCATCTGGAATCCAATCTTTCGTCTGCTATCTTCTTATCGTCCGCCACTTAGATTCGGTGTCGTTCCTCATCAGAGCAGGACGGAATCAGCTATTTAGACATTACAAATGTGAACCTTGAAAGGTTCACCAGAGTGTGGCTCCAGACCCCATGGTCGGGGCGGACTCAACAGAATAATCTATACCGTACGCCGTACGACGTACGGTACGGCCCTTACCGTATTAACGACAAAGCGAATTTCATATCAACATATCGTTCAGAACTTGTGAACCTCTGCCGAGCATCAGACATCACTATGATAGCACTTGTGGTTCACCAGATAAGAACATCGATGGCGGTGAACACAGCATGATTCATACCAGCAGCTATCGCACTTACCTACGGATTGATGCTCGATAGACCAGCTTGAGTCCCATAAAGTGGGTCAGAATATCACAGCTACCTCTGTACATCCGTCCTAATCCCACCGCGTATTGCACCAGTGAAGGACCATCGCTACATGCAATGACACTTGGCTGTGTTTTCTCTCCAAGCTCGCTTCGCTCGCTTGCCGTGCTTGGTTTAATGTGTATAGGCGCGCCAGGTTGTGCGTAATCTTGGATCTGTGAGATTAGCTTGGTTTAAGGGGAAAAGCTTGGATTACGAAGGGTATCTTGGATCTAGGTAATTTTCCTCGTTGAGACCCTTCGTACAGCATAGCCTACATGAAACGTGGCGAGTTCATCACCGCAACAGTTGGACCAAGATAGAAAGAAATCGGATAGGAAATTCCGAAACTGAAAGTTCCGAAATTTTTCGGTTCTAAGTGCTCCGCTCGCGGTTCCTGCAGCTGGAGTTGAACCGTTGGACAGTGGACCATCTACTGTGGATGGATCCGGAGCTCCTATGATCATCCTAGTTAGCGCAGCGGGCTCGACGAACTTGAGTATGCGGGCCTACGGGTCCCATTAGATGCGGAACATCGGGGTTATTCCGTAACAATGGGTTTCACAGCTGAACTCGCCCTGTGCAACGCCCTAGCGTAAATCCTCCAATGCGGAAATTTTTACTGGGACAGACTATCACCGCAGAACACTACCGCTTTCTGTTAGCCGGACTTGGCGAGTCATCATGTTAGTTACTAGCTGGAACTATCGCGCCAGCCGTAGATTTAACAACATCCCATTTCAGCATTCTCGACAGGAGGAAATCTTCGAGCATCCGACTTTGCGGGCGGCAGTGCCGCTGCGGCACCTCACACCGAAGGATTCACGCCATAGTGGCCTCGCCACTTCTGCAACGGCAGGCGCGCAATTATTCTACCAAGATTCGAACCTTAGTGACGGAGCACCTCTCGATTCATCCCTGGCTGATGAGCGGACTGCGGGTCCTCGAGTTGGATAGTATCCTGTTCAAAGACCCGTTGAGTGGCGATATAACTCCGTCGCGATCTAACACAGAGATTGCACACCTCCGAAATGCTCCAGCCCGTAGAACTTAAGTTAAAGGGGATTCAGCGCCCGTAGGGCGCAGGAATTTTTTCGTCGCGCGCTAGAGTTGTTGAAAATTTCCGATATTTTCCACTTTTTCCTGAAATTTCCAGGAATTTCCGTTTCCAGAAACTCTAGCGATGGCCCGTTATAAACGCCACATCTCTGAAAGACGGTCCCTCAGGGCACCAGTCGTCACGCCGATTTCCACGATAGTGATATTCAGAACTCTTCTGTCGCCAGCTGCTGCTGTCTTCGCCAGGAAGCAAAATCGCAGAGCCTTGCCCTTCAATAACCAACGAATGAAAATCAGAGAACTGAGAAAACGGTTTTCTCAGTTTTCCGATCGTTCTCCAGTAAGGTTACCTCACTGATGTATCGACGAGAGTGAAAGAGGAGATTAGAGCGAGTTGTCTCTCGTTCGAGAAGAGGCGTGTTGTGCCACGGTCCGTAGCCCACGGAAGCTCTTTCCACCAACAACTTGTGAGACGCGAGCTGTGACGAATACTGAACGTGACGCGCCGTACACGGCTCGTACACTAAATACTCGTACACCCCGTGGATCCGTACGCCGTCATTTCGTACGCATAAAACTCGTACACATGAAACTCGTACACGTTGTACTCGTACACATGAAACTGATACTCTACCAACTCGTACACGAGTTGGTCGTATCACGACTCGTACACTACAAAATAGCGTGCGCAAATATGTGCGGCAACCTGACGCCGGCAGGAGACTGATTGTATCGCTTTGAGGTTTTCCTAATGGGTATGGGTATACGAAGAGGATAGGCCAGTGTTTCCGAGTGGTCCGGCTTGAAGCTGTGCGCTGCAGCGGGGGTGTAACGGTCTGCAGATTGAAACGTTCCTTAATAACGAGCAATACATGAATTAGTCATCACGTCTTCCTGCTCTAAGGCTTCGACCGACTTCATCTGCATCTTCCTCCATCCTCGCGGTCACCGTCCCAGTCGCCAGTCCTCCGACGCTTGCTCCAGCTGTTGCTATTTATTATTATTTTTTACAGCAAATATTCAATGGTGGGCCTCGTACAAAACAGAGGCGGAAAACCAAAAGTTATGCCTACCCGGCACTACAATAAGCCCCTGCGAGCATCGAGAGACTGCATGAGGGCCGAACAAAGTTGATTGAAGGACTTGCGTCGCTTCAAATCATATAAATGGTAGGGGACACCACCTTTGACCCTATTCCTAGCCTGCTCCAGGAGAGGACAGGAGAGGAGGTAGTGCCGCGTGTTCCCCACCGGCGCCCCACAGTCACACTCTGGCGAGTTGACCACCCCGCATCTATAGAGATGGGCTGGGGTTGGGGCCCTTCCGAATACAACGGCACTGCTAGCTGCCGTGACTTCCCCGCGGATCCACAAACGAGCGTGTGAAGCGCAGTAAAAGAAGTCGTTGACAGAAGTGCCCAGGCTGGCTCTCTTGTCTGACCACCACTTGCGCAGTGACAGACGGCCAACTTCTCCTTGATACCGCCGAAGAGTCCTCACACTGATTTCCGTCTCCGCAGAGACTTCCCTCATGGAGGCACCCTTGGCTGCCAGCTCATCGGCCCGTTCGTTGGCACTGATGGAACTGTGCCCCGGTACCCATCGAAGGGATACCCTACCAGGGATTTCGGACAATGACAGATAGATCTGTCTCGCCTTATCCCACCGGGCCGTGGATGATCGGGACGACAGGATCTTGAGTACCGCCTGAGAGTCCGTGAAGATCTCCCAGGCCTCGTCACCCGCTGTCGAGACAATCCAGCGGACTGCTTCCAGAACTCCTAGGAGTTCGCAATCCGTAATAGTAGCGTAAGGGGAGAGCTTCCAGAAATTGGAGTAGACCTCTACGCCCTCACGATAAACGACCAAAGCAGCGCCGGTCTTGACGTCCTTGACTACCGAGCCATCCGTGAAGATGGCATTCTTAGTTTGGAGAGCCTCGAGCGCGTAGTTCTTGGCCTCCTCACGTTCCGAGATGGTAGTCGTGACCCAGGGGTGCCAAGGTTGAGTGGGCAAACCCCTCCAGCGCTGCACCATATCACCACCATCGCGACCCTCAAAGAGAGTCAGGCCCTTGACCGAGAGAGATTGGTCTAGGGCCTTAGCACACCCAAGTGCAGCGAGCCTGGTTGCTGCGATGGTACCAAGCTCCAAGTCTGCTGGCATGATGCGCTCCAGCGGGGGTGTAACGGTCATTAACAGGCTTTATGCCGTACTAGAAAGAGTTCTATTCTCTGAATTTCATTTCTCGATTGGGCGCCACCGTTGTCCTTTGAGTGGGCCTCATTCAGTGGGGACGAAAGTCAGCCATCATGGCTGAGCCATGACCCGCGGCTCACGGCTCGTGATAACTGATGCACTCCTCGATTACAGTTGTTTTTAGATGATTCTGACAGTCAGAATCTGAGCACCCACTTTTTGTTTGAAGGAGAACCAGCATCAAGTCGGGGATCCAGAGTCCGGATTCAGGCGAGCCGCCGAAGTGATCCTTGATGCGCCCCAGTCGTGAACGCACCACAAGCATTGTCTCCGTTAACTAATTCTTCGTTACGGCCATAATCGACGTCGCCAGGGATAGTAGACATCGACAGACGGGAAGCAGTGGCCGATGACAACTCAGGGTTGTCTGAAGGGGCATAGTACCGAGTGGCCCACTAGGCCCTGGCTGGCAATTTGCTGTCAAGTGTGGCGCTGTCTACCCTTAGGAAGGGCCCCTTACACTCGTGCATGCATGTACGTATCATAGATCGCGCTATGGGGTGCGCTCTTGCTCCTCTCGGATTCTCCAGTCTCATATTAAGCAACCATGAAGTACATCTGCAGTCAAATATAGTCTATACTTCACTTTATTGCTATGCTTATCAAGGAAAGGGCGTAAGGGCAAGTACCTACGGCCTTTTCATTCCGCAGGCTCGAATCATAGTTTCCGGTATCTTGTCAGAGCCTCTTGTGTTCTACACCCCCTCACGGGAGTTTCTGATAGATAGTTCGGTTCCCAAAACTTCCCCTATGATTAAATATCCCACTCCTGGTCGCGTGGGTCTGGTAGGTCGGTTCGGTACGAACCGGCCCGTGAAGCACCGACGAGGGCAAGACACATTCGGCGACCCAGAGCCTGAGTCTGCCGACAGTGCGTGTCTACACCCTCTTCGGTACTTGCTCCCGGGAGTGGTGGGATGGGGAGAAAATCAATCATCGCCGTCTAGCCTTAACTGGGTCACGGCAGGTGGGACGTGGTCGGAGCTCGCTCGCCTCACGGTTTCATGCCTACGCCACCAACTACTACGATGGCGGAGCGACGCGACCATCCGTATCGGTATTTAACCTAGTTTAACAAGTTAACCTTCATAAAACTCATTCAACGTTCGCTGATGATAGTTCAGCTGCTGGTGTGCGTGACGGGTCAAGATGTCGGAAGATTCGAGTTCTCTTTGGATGAGTTCTCTATGTCCTACAGTGTGTACGAAGACCATCGTGTTGGTTTCACCTTCAAAATGAATGATAAGCCGGCCTTCGCTGACGGTCCCTACCACCTCTTGAAGAAGCTCGGTAGCACCTACGAGGTTGATTTGAACAACACCTTCGAAGGCGCCGACTACTGGTACCAGAATATTGACCTAAGCCTCCCAAGGAAAAAGTTCCTCAAGGGCGACTTGACCCTCCTATATTATCTGACGGCTAATGCCGTCTCCGTCAACTTCCGAGGCCGAGGCATATTGCTTACCAGGGTCGGGTTCGGCATCAACCCAGGCCTATATCTCTACAGGTCTCCTGATTCTCCGAATCTAAAGGTGATTTACGATATATACGCTGACGGCGATGTGCGCATGCAGGTCGAGTGTGTTGGGAATCCTACCCACTACGAGCTTTTCAAGTTCAAGAGCGTTGATCTTCCATACCTGCACTATGTTGTGGATTCGACTGCTCTTGAGAAATACCTCGACGCTATCAAGGAGCATTGCCCGACCACGAATCTGAAGAAGGGGGTCGATCTATCATGGGCAACCTTCGCCACTGGTGCGACGCTTATTATACCAGTTGCAGGCACTCCCCAGGTCCTCCAGAAGCTCTGAGTACTTCGTGATATTGCCTAGAGCGATGAGCTCGATATCATCAGTGCCCAGTCGTAATGCTTCTCAGGTTTCGTTATCAAACTATCAACTTTTCTATGAACCATTCTTTTCAGGCACATATAGCCAGCGAATGAGTAGCCGGCTGTGCGCTTTGCCGCTCGAAGGTCTTGGCAGGGCCGTGGCACAGTATTTTCTCATATCCTGGCTATTCGTGCAGGCCATGCTAGAGTCACTCCGATTCGAGTGTAGCCGTTACGGCCTGGATCAGCCAAGCACTTCACAAGGTAGTCTCCGTATTTCTCGACATATTAGTATGCCCTCCGTATTCGTGCCTTCTGTGGTTGAGTTCCGCACAGCCTTATTGGCGGTCCGCTACAGCGACACAGTCGGTACGATCTGGTTGCAACATCTCTCGACACTTTTGGATGGTTTCGAGTTGAGTGAGTTCCACCGGAACTGTTCCATACTACACCTTTCCGACAGCTAGTTCGTAAATAGAACCATCAAATCCGCCGAGTCGGCGGATTCCGTACATAGAACTTTCAATTTCGTGATGAAGTCGGCACCTTCGTGACTCACGAATCGTGAGTTCGATCCCACACGATGTACCTCTCAGTTCCGCAATGAGGAATTTCGAATCCAAGTTAAAACCTTGAATATTCGTGGATGGTCCTTTGGACTTTCTTCTTCAGGGCCCTGGGAAACTCAACTTCGCAAACGGGAAGCTTCAACCAAGTGGAATGTTCGATTTCGTTCCCGCTGCCCCTCTAAGCCGCATCCTTCACCTCCATGCCATGCCAACAATCCCTCACAGATTGGCGCGAGCCATGCGCTCTCTACGAACTATGAAACCTTTTTCGCTCCGCCATTGCTCAGAGCGCACGACTCAAAAATGCGCCTCAAGAGTTGCTTCCGGAGTCGTTCGATTAATATCTCAGTCCATCGGAAGTGGGGGGTGAGGACTAAGAGGTCGAAAGCCCGGCCCGTGAGCTTGAGTACAGGCTCATCACTTGTGGGTCTGAATCCCGCAAGTGTTGAGCCTGGGAAACCCCGGGTTTCCGACCGATAGTCACATCACCTCCTTTGGCCTCCTTCTCACAGACAGCATAGACAGTTCGGTTGCCACAGCTTCCTCAAAGACGGAAGTTTCATCATGAAACTCATTCAACCTGATTGTTGTTCAGCTGCTGATGTGCGTGACGGCCCCAGGCTGGGGCTCCCAGCCATTCTGAGACATTGCATTAGGTTGTAGAACGGCTCGATAGGTCAGGTGCCTCCGAGGCACTGCCTCGTATTTCTCACCGGTCGATTACTGGCTCCGATTTCATCTTGTGGGGTTGTCAATTAATAAAGGAGCAGACATAGACTGGCGAGGCCCGGTCCGGGGTGATTACGGTCGGTGGCAAAGACGTTCACAGGGGTACCCCAGGGGGTCAAAATTCCTCCGCTTAGCCAGTTGCCACCCCCAAGTAAGCTGACCCCCATTCCTAGCGTGACCCCTCCCTGTAGAGAATTGCTGGGGGCTCGGCATGCCCGTTCTTGTCTCGTTGAGACCCTCAGTTCAACATAGCCTGCATGAAACGTGGCGAGTTCATCACCGCAACAGTTGGAGAAAGATAGAAAGAAATCGAACAGAGAATCCGTAATCGAAAATTCAAATATTTCACTTAGGAATGGATTTTAAGTGCTCCGCTCGCGGTTCCTGCGGCTGGAGTTGAACCGTTGGACAGTGGACCATCTACTGTGGATGGAGCAAAAGAAAGGATCCGGAGCTGCTATGATCATCGCAGTCGGCGCAGCAGGCTCGACGAACTTGAGTACGCAGGCCTACGGGTCCCATTAGATGCGGAACATCGGGACTATTCCGTAACAATGGGTTCCGCTGCTAGCACTTGCCCCGTGCAACGCGTCCTAGCGTTAACTCTCAATGCGAAATACCTGAGGGATCGCTCGCCCTGCGAAATTGATCTTACTGATCGCGAAATAGGCATTTTAAAAGGTGTAGTGACAGAGTGTTGGAGAACCGTGCGGGTTCCGTGCCAGGTCTTCAACTCTTTTTGGTGCAAAATGAAGTGCCGTGTTCAGTATATGCTGTGAGCAGGGTTGTTCCGATCGTGAGAGAATCAGTTGAGCATGGCGTTTTAGTAGATGCATAAACCGCAAAGGGGACCTAGCTACCACGATCGGCTGGCAGTTGCATCTCTTGCATCTGCATGAGCAGCAATAGCGTATCCGCTGGACACGCTGGACTTGTACACCCTGGGGTCCAGGGGCCTGGACGCTAACGTCCCAGGGCGATAGATGCTTTCCGGTTCCAGCCAGTATAGCGGCGACCAGTGGCCGGCGAGTGGGCTACCTCTGGAGCGAGGTGGAATGATCCTCGGAGGAGTTGGTGGTAAGATAGGTTGTTCTTCTAGAAGGGAATCTGGCGGTAGGGCAGAACACGGATCCACATGTATCGCAGTACGAGGCAGTGTCGCGTCCCAAAAGGACTCGATGATGAAGTCTCGACAAATGTAGATTGTCTCCTTTCCCCCATTCTGATGTCCTCGGAAACTCTGTGGATGGCTCAACTTGAGCCGCTCGTATCCTGACGCTAGTACGCTAGTATCCTGGCGCTAGTACGCTAGTATCCTGGCGCTAGTACGCTAGCTATAGGTTCAATCATTAATCATTAAGTAGGGTTGTATTACGTTTTACATTGGTGGTTACCAACAACCATCTACGTCGTTATATATCGTGGTAGAGTGGGTATTCTCTATCATAGTGGTTATTGTCAATAACTCATTGATATCGTTATCACTACAAGTCTGGATTAGTGTTTTCAATAGTTAATCTGGGAGACCGAGGGATACATGACTGGAACGGTTCACAGAAGGCGATCAACAGCAGCTGGGTGAACGGATATGGACTGATGGGTGTGGTCGGAGTTGGACCTTGCAGAGGAGGGACTTGAGAGTTGGGTTGAACCCAATGGGTTCACGAATACGACGAGCGATGACTCTGCCGGATCCACCAGGCAGGAGAGCGAGGATATGCCATCACCAATCTGAAGGTGGTAAAGGTAGGATGGCGGCCATCCGATGGCTGAATGTGGGGTCATCCCTGAGGCAAAATTCATGCTTCTTTGAGCGGCTAGGATGCCAGGCTAGAGATCCTGAGCTCGTGGAAGGGAGCAAGCGCAACAGATTAAAGAGCCAGTACCTGCGGCCCGCAAGCTGCGGGGTGCTAGAGATCATAAGGCAGGAGGGGCATTCTCGCCAGGCTGGCGACGCCAGCTGTTCTTGAGCGATAAGGGACTAGTAGTTCCGGCGGGCGAAGGATAAGTGGCTAGAGGTTATGCCATTGTGGACTTATTGAGAGAGTCCAAGCGGTTTACTATTTTCGACACGTGGCCGCTGTACGAGAACTGTCTGACGATCACCAGTGGAAGCAGCATGATAGAACAAGGAGCGGGCGAAGGTTAGAAATGGCAAACTTGTTGAACATCAGAGTTTGGGACGCAAAATTTGTGCTCGACCTCCATAAACATGATAAGACACCAGAGTGGAAGTCCGAGGACGACGGCGGCAAAGAGCTGCCCTGACTACTGCACTGGAACTCTGTATAGCGAAGCTATTTGAGACGAATCTCAGAGAGTGGTAAAACCAGACTCGAAAGGTGCACTGTTCTTATCACAATTCATAGTATCCATTGGCTGTCCCTTTCACACAATAGCTATAGTAGTTGGCCGCCTAGCGCGACGTTTATTGGCGCTTCCCCTCAAGGATAGTATTTTCGTTGTATTGACTCAATACTATTGAGTTCTGACCCTGCAAAGGCGTAGCTCAATAATGCGAATCTATAGCGCAGTCTAGCTTGACCTACGTTCTACTAGAACGGTTCTAGCCCACGCACTACGAGGACCCTACTCATGCACACAAGTACGTGACGTAGGATGATGTCAGATAGTTATCTAAGACTAATGATATGCCGTAGGGAAAAAGGCAATTTCATAGTCTGACAGCTGAGTGCTACATAGCGTATAGTCCGACTGTAATTCGTCGCCTGTGTAAGTCGTTCCGTATAGTAACGACTATGATAGACTATCATTGATAGTCCTCACTATGTTGTCTCCATAGCGCAGGACTTCCTAGCCCGTTTTAGACCAGGTACGTGCGGGTGCCCGGAAGGGGAGCACCGTGCTCCCCAATGAGCTGCGGGAAACTCGTGAATCACTTGCTATTCATAAGCATGCTGACGATCGCTCCGCCGATACGCGTGGAAGTCGGAGGCCGGGCTAAGCATGTGCGTGGAGTGGTTTCAAAATCACCCCCGAGTTATCTTATGAATCATGAGTCATGATCAGAATGTCATTCTCAGAATGACCCACGTGAAGGTCTCCCGCGCGTAGCTGGTGTCCTCATCATTCCCCGGGGGTGAACGATAATTCATGATCGGCCGATCGGACCCCGGCTGGCGATCGGCTATCAATTGTGGCGCCGTCTAGCCTTACGCTCGTGCGTGGTCGTACGTACTGTAGATCGCGCTATTGGCCCATAGTATGGGCTGCCCTCATCTCAAGCAGCTATGCTTTAATGCACATGAATGAAATATGAAACAGGACGTGAGGGCAACTATCGAAGGCCCTCTGTCTGCGCAAAGTCGGAGCATAGTCTCACACACCCAACAGGAGCTTTCTAATAGATATGCCCTATAGTGACAACTACCTCCATTGCTGCTGCGTACCCACCTTGATCTTTCGTGCGCCTTTGCTCGTGGTACGTTCGTCTGAGCCAGCACGTGCGTTCCTCGTCATACTATTGAACATACGTTCACCCTAAACCCCCGAAGAGATCAGTTTTCTTCCAACTCCCCTCGAGACCAATCTTGCATTTCTTTGAGTCCCGTCTCAAATAGCCGCACTGCACTGAGTTATACTGCAGATAGTTCGGTTGTTACAGCTTTCCCGATGATGAAACTCATTCAACCTTGGCTGATGATTGTTCAGCTGCTGATGTGCGTGACGGGTCAGGATGTCGGGAAATTCACCTTCTCTTCGAACGAGTTCTATATGGCATTCAGTGTGTACGAAGACCATCGTGTTGGTATTGCCTTCAAGGTGGATGGAAAGCCGGCCTTCGCTGATGGTCTGTACCCCCTCCTCAAGACCTCCGGACACACCTACGAAGTGGACTTCCGCAACACCTATGGGGGTGTTGACCACTGGTACCAGGCTATTGAACTACTCTTTCCCGGGAAAAAGTTCCGCAAGGGCGACTTGGCCTTCTTATATTATCAGACCGCTGATTCCATCTCCGTCAACTTTCGAGACCGAGCAGTCTTGCTCACTAGAGTCGGGTTCGGCATCAATCCAGGCATATACCTCTACAGGTCTCCCGATGCTCCGCGTCTCAAGGTGGTTTACGACATATACGCCGACGGCGGTGTGCGCATGCAGGTCTGGTGTGATGGAGGTCCTTCTCACTACGAGCTCTTCAAGTTCAACCACGCTGATCGCCCCTACGTGCACTATGTTGTGGACCCGACTGAACAAGCTGCTCTTGACAGATACCTCGACGATATCAAGAGGACTTGTCCGACCTTGAATCTGAAGAAGGGACGCGATCTATCAGTGGTGACCTTCGCCACTGGGGTGACGGTAGTCATACCAGTTGAGGGTGTTCGCCGGCTCCTTCAGAAGCTCTGAGTACTTCGTGACATCATTCGATGACCTCGATACCATCGGTGGTCAGTCGTGAAGCTTTTCAGATTTCGTTATCAACTTTTCATTATACTCATTTCTCCGGCGCATATAACCAGCCGATGGGTGGCCGGCTGTGTGCTTTGCCGCTCGGAGATGTTGGCAGGGGCATGACACAAGATTCTCTTATACTTTTGGCTATCCCAACAGGCCTTGTTAGAGTCACTCCGATTCGTGTGTAGCCGTTACGACCTGGATCAGCCGAGCACTTCATTAGGTAGTCTTCGTATTTCTCGACATTCGAGCAGGCCCTCCGTATCCATGCCTTCTGTGGTAGAGGCTCGCAGAGCCTTATTGGCGGTCGCATACAACGACATATTCGGTACGATCTGACCACCACAGTCTCGACGGTTTTGGATGCTTTTGCGTTGAGCGAGTTCCCTGCTGGAGGTGACCAGAACTCCTGGCCGGAAGGTATGGCGCGCAGCCGTACCGCGCGAAAGGCAGTAAGGGCGCCGTTTTGCCGCAGTGCCGGACCGGACCGGTCCGACCGGTGTCGCAGGTACGGCCGAGCTCTGATAGATATCCGAAATTTGGCAGGGCAAATGAGACATGATCATTAACAGTAACAACAATTGACAAGGATCGTTAGATTGTTAGAGATGGTACATATCTAGGAAGTCATTCTTCCTCAGCACTCCCGATCTCGAGGATGATATCTTCCGAAAAGCACTCAAAACGGAGTTTCAAAGCTTGAACTACACGCTACGTTTGATGTGTCCTGCCTCGAATACGTAATACACTTTGATCCAAGCTGCCGGTAAGAGGCACTTTCGAGCAACGGGAGAAAGCTTGGGGCTGGAGATATCCGAGACTAGGACTGCGGGTCCCATACGCTACTTCGAGTCAGCGCCACTCACTAGTGATGAGTCGCTACAGCGTTCGGGGACCAGTCTGGAACCGAGCCCACTGTTATGGAGTCGATGGGATTTCTCATATGTGAGGGTACCTTGCCAGTGTGTCTCCATGAGTCATGGACCATGACGGAGATTCCGTCGTAGTCTACGACTCGTAGACTCTCCGATTCTCTGAGATGAGTGTCACTTCCGAGGAGCCGTCTTTCAGTGATGAATTCTTTCTTGAGAGACTCAACAGCTTTTTGTCGGGTTCTTTTTCGTGCTCGAGGAATAGCTCACTGAGCTAAGCTCAGTCTGAAGACCTACAGGGTGCCGACTGAAAAAAGGGCCTACCCTTCATTGACCAGCCCACCCCTCATTAATTAGCCCACCCTCATTAATTAGCCCACCCCTCATTAATTAGCACACCCTCATTAATTAACGTGGAGCGTTAATGTGTCCTTGAAATGAACCCGAACCCGAACTTCGAGGTGTGTATACCCTCAAAGGCAACCCGCTTTGAGGGAGGCGTGAGTACCACCCCTCATTAATTAGCCCACCTCTCATAGGCACCTCACAGCGTCTACATAACCTCTGTGATCCTGCCAACAGATTTTCGCGATTTTTTCGCGCTTGGTTCGAAACCATTCTATTCTTATTCGTGGTGAAACTTACGAATAGGACGCGGCTCAGAACGGGGTTATGTAGAGCTCGACGAGAGGTTTCGTCGCCAATTTGGCGTACAACTCTCAACTCGTCCGCTCCAAAAGCTTATGAAGGGTGAGCCCTTTTTAAGTCGGCACACTGTACAAGTGATCTCCTCGAGTTGGTGAAGCGCCTGAGAGTCTCAAGGCTGGAACCTACCATGCCCGAAGCCCTTGGCGCTGCAGAGGTTCCTTGACCTGCCGGAAAGGGCAACGAGGGTCGTGAAGGAGCTGGTCGCGCGAAGGAACAAGAGAAAGGCTCGGACAGGTCCGAATGTCAAGCTATCCCCAAGCACGAGGGTCTGTTCAACAGACTCTGTTGGCAGTGTCACGAACCTGGTCGTTTGAAATCCCCATGTCCGCATTTGAACCGCACGTCCGTCACTGAGTCAGTGGCACAGACCGTCACACCCAGTTGTACGGAGTATAAGCAGTCTCCCATATCGATCAGCTGCTGCGGCTCAATCTCTCCACCGAAGTCTTGACTGTTTTGCACTTCCGTGGCGAGACGTCAGTGTGCGCGGAACCTCCATTCGCACACGATGTGAGGGGGGTTCCTAAGCGATGTAAGATCGCTGTTCCATGCATTGCAGGTTTTGACTACGATTGTTTCTGTGGAGTCGAAAGATTGCACCGTTGACAGGACGGCCTCGATGCTTGGCCGTCTAGTCTGATAATAAATGGTCAACTTTGGCGGCAAAAAGGCCCTCAACCGGGTCGTACCGCGACCAAGTTATATAAGAAGAAGAAGACTACGATTGTTTCAGCCATGCGCGGATTCATCAACATCTTATTGATTCACGGGTCCTATTATAGGACTCCTATACCCACGGCCCTGTCATCCTCGCCCTTTCGTCCAATCATGCTCTAACAGTTAGAGTCTAACTCTGCTTCTTCCTTCCAGCGCTTTTCGTCCTAGCCTTTCGCTATGCCGTGAGAGAAATGATTGACCTTCGAGAACTTAGTTTTCGACTATGTGTGACCATTGTTCGCGGAGAGGGTCTAATTCAGCTCTACGGCACACCAAATGCGATGGGCTGGTTAAACTTCTCGTCTCCGAGATGGGTTGTAGCGCGACGTTCTACTATCGTCGGTAAGGTCGACACGACCCCACGACGGCAACAACCAGGCGAACTACGCCGAAATACGAAAGCGATGCTGCAAATGGCAATCGCGGATCGGCAAGCACAAATTTCCTCTCAACGACCTCGGTAAAAAATGGGAGCGCTTGGCGGCTGGTCGAACACCTGACGGTTCGAGCATTGTGTTCTTTCGCTAGCCTGCTTGCGCGGGGACACGAGGTGTCCCAGTTGTGGACGACTCGTCAATGACGAGGAATATATTCCTCGATCACAATAGGGAAAATATGATTCCGACGGTCAGAATCCCCCCCAGTGGCCCGATTGAGGAGAAATGAGCATCAAGTCGAGGTCAGGTCGGACGAACGGTTAAGGTGATCCTTCATGCGCCCCGGTCGTGATTCATAATACTTGCGGTGCGTTCACGACTCGTGAGCGCACCGCAAGTATTGTCTCCACCAACTAATTCCTCATTGCGGTCATGATAGACGTCGTCAGGAATAGTAGACACCGGTAGGTGAGGAAGCAGTGACCGATGACTACTATGGGTTGTCTGGACGGCCTAGAGTAATCCACTACGACTTGTAGGAGTGTAAGTCATTATACTATGATATGGCCTGGAACTGCCAGCCATCTGAAGTGACATAAGTTAAGTCACGTCATTGTATTAGTTTGTTGACCGCCTCGATAGGTCAGGGGCTTCGCATTTCTCAGCAGTCGATAACTTGCCCCCGACTTCGACTTGTAGCGTTGTCAATTAAAGGGGGGAACTTCGACTGGCGAGGCCTGGTCCGGGGCGATTACGAAGATTAGAGCAGTTTCTAATTGAAACTTTCTATTGGATCCTGCACTGATCCCTAAAGCTTGGGATGTCTGAGAGGCTCTTAGTGAGAGCTCGGGTGATTTTTACACCCATCTGACGGTTCAGTCTTAGCGGCTTAGCCGAGCTGCGGGGCTCTCAGATTCTCTCAGAAGGCGATCAACCCCCGGGTCGCTTAGCTTCTGAGTGCGGTCGAAGAATACGAGTAAGGACTTACCCCCACTCGCATTTTTCGACAACTAACTCCCTACGGGAAGGAGTGCGTCTCACTGTGATGATTATCCTGGCCTTCGATCGGACAAGTTAGGCCCTAGTTGGGCGTCCCTTCTTCCGAGGGTGGCCCACGGAGGCATCGTGTGTGCGAGAGTTTGAAGGTCACCGGCGTTGGAACGAAGCCGAAAACGGCTTAGTCGGACTAGCACCGATGTACCTTGTCTCAAGAGGAATGAGCTCAGGCAAGGTGATTGAGCAAAGAAAGTAGCGCTCAGGCAAAGGTGGGGCAGACCTAGGATACTTAGTATCCGATACTAAGAGGAATCGTCTCATTTTTCCTTCCGCGAAGAAGAAACTTCACTTCCCGGAGAAATTTCGAGCCATTCTCTCCACTCTAAGACCACGTCTGTGAGGGAGTGCCCATTGACTGGCTAACTCGACACCAATTCAAGGAGGACCTTGCTTCGTTATTGCTCACAGTAGTGCAGATGCTGCTGTCCCGTCGTTGTGAACTACCTAAAGAAAGTCCTCCGTATTTTGACAGGCCCCCTGATTATCATGAAAAAGCATCTTGATGGTACCCTGCAGTTATGCTGATAAGGACTATCAAAAGCCGCTTCAGTGAAGCGACTACTCGCACTCTTACACTTCCTCAATTACCAATGACGCCTACGCTCTATGCGTTACCGACCTAGTCTAGCTACTGCTAGGAGTAAGGTAGCAAGAAACTGCCACTCCCACGATCTAGTTGTAAATGACAAAGAGAATGCTACAGAAATGTATACAAAATCATACAATATTTCATTTCCTGCAAGTCGAACAGTAAGAAGCAACGAGATCACCAAGAGTCACCTCAGAACTGCCGCTTACTCCGACTTCAGCTTCGTGCGGGAGCCTGACGAAGACGACATTCCCGACAATGCGTCCCGCACCACTTACTCCGAGGGTGACGCTAATTCAGCTGGAGGGTAATCGTTTGTTATGGGTGATGGTAAATCGTTTCCCCTCTCTCTCTGAGGGGGCAGCGATTGTCGTTTCTCCCTGCTTGCTGCTACGCTGTGGCCTGGCCGTCGAGCAGCAGCCGCATGCCAGATTGACGCTGTTGAGCTTGCCACTGCGCCACCACTATTCTCGACGGCCTGAAGGCTTCAGGCTGAGGCGGACCATGGAATTGGCGGTGCTCGCCCGATCGACGGTAACCGGTAACGTTGAGAGTAGACGAGGCAGACCTAGTCATCAAGGCGAACGTCGTTGATGATCCCTCAACGAAGGCGAGTGGGCGGGAGGGATCATCATGCGTAGCCGCTGATCGATAAATCATCTCCTGTCTGAACCATGCATGTCGAAATATATTCAGTCCCAAATATTCCCTGCGAGCAAGGAGAACTAAATCTCCGTAGCTTGTCTATCATACACGAACGCAAGGTAGCACTAACTCCTGAGCCTGAGACTTCGCCTATCACATACCTGTTGATTGTGAATTACTGGGCTAGTCAACCCCGACAGTTCCTCAAAGTCGTCTCGCCGCAGCCGCCCCTCTCGAACCTCTTCCGCTACTGACTGGGATAACTGATGGAGCGTGATTCGTGCAGGCTCGCCCGTTGAATGAACCAACCCGATTGATAAAGTGCTCGGCTTGGTTCTTAGTGAAGTCCCCGGGGCTATAGTCTTGCCGACCATCTCGCTCAGCGATGCGATACTCTACTTCGCTGAGCCGCTCTGCAGGAGGGATGTACTCGCCGATTGAAGGCACTATGCTACCATCATGCTCATTGAGGATAGAACGGATGTTTACGACTTCTCCTGAAAGGCAACGACTCTGGCGTCAGTGGGTTCATGAACGCGTTACAGATGGGACAGGTCTATTCCTCGTCCTTTCCCGCGTTTCGGCCTCGTAAATCATCCGTCTCGCATTGCGTTATGAGCTATGCGTTTCACACTTTGCTCAACACGGGTGAAACTTCAACGTCTTCCTTGGATGACTCAGTTGGACGAGAGTCTTCACTCACCAAAATTTCTTCAGTTTGAAGAAAAATTTTTGAAGATTTCAATGATCAGTGCAACTTGGGATTTCACGAGAACCGGGGTTGGCAATTCACCTTCAATCGCTGATATCTTCTTAGAACTCTCCGCTTCGCTCAAGAGAATTTTGATGCCAATTCTTTCATCTTCCTGCGAGACAAAAAGTGTATCTTAGCTCGATCCAAGCTCTCGGTGGAATACCTCGCTGATCTTCGCCTGCACACGATGGCCGTCGGCTTCTGTCACTTGAATGCGATCGACAATTGCACCTGATCTGCCATGGACCTCGGCAAGACGAGCGCTGCCACCTACTCGCTCTCACATCACCGATGCTCCACCCGGCGTTATCTACAAATGGAGGTGAAAAATAGAGATCTATTGAGTTACTTTCCATAGAGATCAAGCTAAGATACTCCTTCCGATTGAGATCAGTTAAAGTGCCTCATTCGTGCCACCTAATTTAGACCCACCTTCCAACTTTGTGATCCGCTGGTACAGGTCTTCTAATCCTAATGAAATAGCCATTCGATCGTAAAATAAGCGAGAGGAACCTTTTACGCTCGGACAAGCTGACTTGGGATAGGTTGAGCTTTGAATGGCGGGCATCTTCGTTGCCTAACCTCGTTATCTGCGAATGATGAGCTCTGATAGACACTAGAATAATTTGCGAGAAGAATCCGTCAATTCAGGTTCCTCAACGTAGACAGGGGTTAACGAAGTAGCGCGCTGAGCTCACGAATCGATCGAAGATTCTCGCGGGTGATGCGCTAGAGATGACAGACGAACTGCCAGCCTCACGCTTCTCTTCAGTTCCTCGATATGAGCATAGAAATCTTCTATCATACGCTCATAGTCGATGGGCGGCACGCCTTGACCTGAACGTGTCTGGATCCGGGCCAGAGCTTCGGGCCTCAAAGTTACCCTCAGTAACTGGCCGCGTGTCGTATCTTTCTGTTTCTACGAACTCACGCAGCATAGAGTATATCTGATTCGGGTTGACGAGGCTCTCGCACAGCGCTGAGCATGATGCCCGACTGTGGGGCCAAACTTTTCAATTCCATAGAGGATAATAGGGATTATCACAGACCCCAATA
>JABANP010000224.1:0-81146 GCA_013115135.1 Perkinsus olseni | reverse complement strand
ATTCTGGAACCTCGAGCGAGCCCTTCAAGCTTGCCCGAACCCAGCTCGGCCCAACCAAGGGGTAGTCCGAGCTGTACAACAACTCCGCTGTATATCAACTGACGAGGAGATCGCCTCGAGTGTCGTGGCGGAAGCCTCTTCGATAGTCGCTACCGCCTTGAGTGTTTCCTTGCCTCTGGTGAGCTTGAAGGCGGTCATTCAAGCGTGCATCGAGCAGCCTTCTCAACTGCAAGAAGGAGTCTTGGTTGCCCTCGCTGCGCACGCTCTTCCGAGACTTGATAAGGAGGATTTGGTTGTGGTCGCGGCGGATGCAGAATTGGTTGATCGAACGCTCAACGCCCCCATATTGGGTGCAGCTGTGAAGGAACTCCGTCGAGATGGATCGAAAAAACTACACTCTGGTCTGACTTGCGAAGAAGCCGCAGCCGAGATTGTCAAAGAGATATCAGACGGTCCCTGGGATGCTGATCTCACCGAGGCCGTCATCAACAGCGGGGGCTTCCTATCCTCAGCCAGAGAGGATGGTATCATTGAGAAACTCGTGGATTCGGCATATCAGCATGAGAGCATCGACTTGGCTGTCAGAGTCGCTGAAAATACCGCTATGACGACGAGAGTCTGGTGGGCCTTCGTAGGGCAACTGGTCGAAAGATACCGGTCCGCGGACAAGACTGCAGATCTGCTCAGTTTCGTCACGAAGTCCAAGGCTGTTGTCATCCGTCAGCTAAGAGCGCTCCGGAGTAGCGCCGCCCTACCCGTCCTTGAGACGTTCGTGAGCCTCGATGATTCGGTATTGGTGAACGCTTGTGGGGACGCCGTGGTTCGGATGAGCCGAGCACTGCATAACGCTGCGACTAAACGAACGATCCACTGGTACACCACCTCCCAGACTCGCTACCAACACTTCCAAAGATGGCTGCAGTCGGGGCTCGGTCGGCAATTGGGCAAACTAAAGGCCTCTCAGATCAAGGCGTTCCTATCGTCCGTTGCCGGGAAGCCGGGTGGCCATCTTGTCCTCGATGCGCTCGCCCAATCCTTGATGAGACCCAGTCTGTCTCCAGCGGCTGCCGAGGGAATCGCTCGCCGCCTTGTGGACTGCCAGGCCGAGGTTTCTGACGAGAAGTGGAGGTCTCTGGTAGTCGTCCTCCCAGCGGAAACGCTGTCTCGATTAGCTGTTTTCACGGCCGGTACCACCGGCCAACAGCAGCGATGTGCCGCCGTTGTTGATCGGATGCAGCAGATCTTGGAGGGTCCGGGCGGGGACAATCTGAAGGATCGTTACACAGCAGCTGTCGCTCAATTGGCAGCCCGCGGCCTCCCTTGCGACCATTGGAAGAACTTGGTCGCGGAGGACAGCGCTCTCGCGCAAGTCGTGGGGCTCTCGGGTGAAGTATCTCTGGCGAGGGCGCAAGGCGGGTACCCCTGCGAAGACCTTGAAGGGCCCCTCATAGCCGAACTCAACCTTGAGGTCGATCTGGAGGTAGCTGGTCAGGAGTGGCTCGTCGACTTCCCACCGGTCCTGCCCTGCCGCGACTTGTATGATGCCGAGTGCAGCTTGGTGGAGCTGATGGGAGCCTATGATGCTCACAAACTCTGGTTCGCACGGAGATGTCAGGTCGCGGCTTCCATGGCTACTTCCTTGGAGTCGGCCAAGGCGACGGTCATCGCTACAACTACGAAGAAAAGTCCGGCCGGCGAGGCGTTCGAGATTTGTGTCAGACTAGACGTTGACTATTCAACTGCTGTGGTTGAACTTCTGGGGGCCTCCTTCGAGGCGGAGGGCAATGTTGCCGTCTGGTGGTCTACATTCACCCGGCTAATCGACTGCTGTGCGACGGTCGAGGGCAACCTAAAGATATTCAGCGAGGTTCTCGATAAGATACTTCCCTCAGGAGACACCCAGTGTCCCTTCCAAGCTTTCGAGAAGCTCGCGCTAGAAGCCCTGATACCGCTGTGTCGTTTGCTTGGTAAATACCCATAACTTGACGACAGTTCGTGCTTCTCGTTACTGCAGATCACTTGGTGCGTCTTAACAGACTGGAGAATGCACACTCGACAAGAATCGTTAGGATGTCACGATGCTTGCACGATAAGATCGACTCCATCCTTCGGATGGATGGCCCTCCAAGCCATCGAGCGCCCAAGTTAGCTCGGGTCAGTTCAGAGCAGTCGGAGGCCGCGTGGCGCGTGACCATTTGGGTCTTCCCTTCTTGCTCGACAATCGCAGTTCTCCTCAGGATACGATGAATCTTCGATTCTCCTTGCGGACACTCGCCAACACGGTCCGCAAGCTCAAGAACACCGGAGGCTCGACAGAAGTCCAGAACGACGAAGCTGACCGCCCGACGCCCTCCGTTGACTCTCTCTACCCCTCCCAGGCCCCATCGTCTATCGATGGTCGAGCTTCCGCAATCCGTCCCTTTCCAGCAGCCAAGAGAAGCCGTCTGTCGCATGTCCCCACACCGTGTACCGGTGGGCGTTGAAAAAGTCCTTCGAATGATGTATGTACCAGTGCATGATATATGGCTGTCACTTAGTGGCGCTTTTTCCTGATAATTGCCGAGTCGTCGCGTTACGGGAGTACTCCGATGGCTCCGTCATCTCGTTTCCCTGGTGAACCTCACCAGGCTAATTGTCCAACACAACGAACGGCAAAGTTTGTGATACGGTCGGTATGAGTGCGTCTGATGGTTGGTCGCCGGCGGGGATTATTAACGTAGCTCGGGTTGCGAGACCTTCTAGCGCGAAGAAATGAGACTCTGTTAACTCTTCGCCTGATGGGCGGTAAATAACAGGAAATCTCGATGGCGAAGGCCATCATAGGCCGACCGAGTCGATGGGATGCTTCTGTCGCTCGCCGCTACGAGACGGATGAGTATGCTTGAATTTCGAGCGCTTCGTATATTTCCACTGAGACGTGCGTACGACGTACGGTGCACCGTGTGTTGGACAATAAACCCATACACACAACATACGCAAATACGCTGCGGGAGCGGCGTTTTTGTGTAGTCTATCTGATCATTCTGATACACAGCGGATCAGGGCGTCCTTTCAGGGCTCGTATGCGGTTCCTCAGGATAACAGGGTCTTCCTTTCCCAGGGTGGAGGGGAGCCAATACTCGCACTCTGCAGATCAGACTTACAGTAGATCACAAATGATCGTTCACTCAAACTCGGATTGATGGACACCCGTAGACAATCAGTCATTAGCGTGAGGGTTACGCAAAGAGCCTTTCCCGTGAGTCGAATCTGCTTTTCCAAGCGTTGGTTGGACCGATAAATTTATACCAACCGAATGACCAGCATCCTGAGAACATGCACGGTGGCAGTGGTGGTAGTCGCCGTACAGGGCAAGATGATGATGAGAGCGACGGCCGGTCATTGGAAGCACGATGCTACAGACGTAAGCACATGCGGAGATACTCACGTGACGACTAGTGGCGCTTTGATGATTGCAATTATTCTCAGAACTTTCCTCCCCTCTATAAGGCTCGCATTGGGCTCACCGATAATACGGGCTACTGCATCTACGGCGATGGGCTCGCGGACCGCACTCGCCAATTGACCGTTGCTGTGGGTAAGGACACTCCAGCTAAAACGGTGGAGATAATCTGCCCCGGAAGTTTCAACCATCGTGAACCGTTCAAGAGCGAGTTGTAAGAAACGTGACTTTGTGACGATAATGCTGACTTTCATTGCTTCTTTTTTGTAGTTATAATGGGTATGTCAGAAAAACCGGTAGGGAAGATGTTTTTGTGAGGACTTTTACCAAAGATCCTGTCAGAGGCCTTGACGAAACAAGTTTGAAAAAAAAGCTGAAAGATTTTCATGCTGGTGTTCTTGGGGGATCTAAGCATTTGAAGAGATACAGGGAAGGCCGTCCGCATGATAAATTTATCGATGGTGAGAAGCTGAAGGATATGGGAAGGAAGGGCGCATCGGCCGTCAAAAAGCTGAACAACCTTTGCTCGGCTTTGAGAGAAGTTCTGCTGCATGACTATCGTTCATTCGAGAATGTATGCGAAGCGCACCGCCGGACTAGTGCGCACGTCGGGAGTGGCGCCTGGGTCCCCGTCCAGTAGGGGTCAATACTTGTCTACGGAGAAGCAGCCCGTCAGGATGATACCACAGATGACGCTCAATTGATATTATTAGAGTTAGTATGAAAACCCAACGTTCTTCAATTTATCAGTTTTAAATAATCCGTATTATGCCCGTGATGGCTACTGCGGTAATTCATTTTTCACACGTTCGCTAATGACTGATGCCTCATGCCTTGTTGTAGACCGATAGATGCAGAGTTGTGTTGACGTATGGGAGCAGAGCTCTTTCGTGAGTTCCCGCGGCGCATGTCGCCTTGCAAGACATCATCAACCCTGATTTACTACAAACCCACTGCTTGAAGATTACACAAGCTCGTTTGCTGTTTCTGTGTGCCCATCATCGGCAAATCGGCTCCTTCGGAATGAATCCGAAATTCGAGATGGCCCGCAGACGCCGTTCTCGGAACCCGTCTCGTTATTCCATCAGCTGACTCAACTTGACACAACTGAGCCCATCGGTCGAGCGACTCTGATTGTGATGCGCTTTGAGCGACCTTCACCTTGGCGGCATTCACAACAGCGGTGAGCTTGAGTGGCTACGGCTGATAATCTGTGTTCTGCTTCCTCCAAAACGCTCCCTCCTCACGAGATCAGTCGCCTTTTGTCAAGTCCGGGACAGGACTCAACCCACTACATGCGTACACATGAAGTTGATCGATCCCTATGACTCATGGGCTACGAGTTAGCTACTCGTAGGCCTCTTCTAGCGTTAGCGCTTCTACCACTCCCTCAACAACTCATCAATCCCTGCGGACCTGCAGTATCCAGTCACGAATTCTGTCCCAATGCATTCTCTATATTAATGTATGTTTTTGCACTATTCTCGCTTGCTTGTTTCAACTCAGTCTCGATGCTCTTTCCCATCCTAGCGTTCCTTTCCGCTTTCGGTTTCCCACAGCCAATAACTACTCTACGGTGCCCTCTCGTGTTGCGACACCTTACACGCAGACCCACTCACATCAACTCCGAGACTAGCTATTACTCCTGCTGAACCAAACATCGCTATGCTGGAAATAACATAGTTCAACGTCGAAGATATACAAGGTCGGATGGCTGCAAGGCAGGCAATAGGACCCGATAAAGAGGAGGCTAGTAAGATTCATAACAGGAAGTGGATGTAATGAAGTCATCATCATACTTCTTCACATTCCAGTGCTACTGCCGTGGCCATAACAACAGCTGCTATTAAACTGCACGTCCGGCGACCGGAGCAGTTGTCGAAGTAAAGGGCCCAACAGAAGCACCGAACGACCATTGAAAACGCACAGCGAAGAAATAAGAATCATCACTAAACCGTAGCAGATGACCAAAACACACAGCCACGATCCCCGTTAAATCTAGATAATAATGAAGGGTATCATCAGTGCGCATCAATGGCAAGCTGCTGCGAGTATCTCTAGAAGAGGGCACCGCAGTCAGTGACAACAGCTGGCCGTCTCTTGCAGAAAATTCGAATGCTCATTGATTGCGTACATCAAATACCAGCAGATAAGTATGTATGGAAGGCTACTGCTGGCTGTGCTGCTCCTGTTGTCTTGGCAGGAATGCGGTGACAACAGCACCGGAGCGATAATGCCCGGCAGGCGAGGGGCAGCAACAACAGCAGAAGGCGATATGCATAAGTGATACAGTAGAAACACGGGTGGCAGTGATGACAACGAAGGTGTCGAATCACTAAAGGCTATCCTAACCTTTTGATAGACACTACGAAGAAGAGATGAGGTGACTAATAGGAAGATTACGGTGACCGAGGACAGAAGGCTGATGATGACGATCACAGCATGTTGCTGGTACTTGCAGGAATCTCCACGAAGTACTTCTGTAGTAAATCGTAGAGGCAACAGAAGACTTGTCTGAGGCAGACGACACGTAGACGACGATGGCCCCATGCGACGATAGTCGGACTGACTGAAGTTGCAAGGGCATCAACTGACTTTATATAGTGGGAAGAGGAGGTTGGCGACGCCGTAGTTCAGAGAGAGGACCGTGAAGACGAAAGAGACACTCAGTAAGAACAGTAGTGACAGACCTGCTGTTGTTTACTCACCACACCCGAGTGAGACACTGTGTAAGGGGCAGTGAGTAATGATAGAGACAACAGCAGAAGCAGAGGTCAAACGGTGACCAACACGGAGAGCCAACACAACCTCCTATCAGCATTGCAACTACTGACCAGAGGATAGACCTAGCTGGTCGGATAACGTAGTTATCGGCAAGTCTGAGGCGAAGGGACAGACAGTCTCGTGTACACAATCAGCAACAGCAGTGAAGAGGGCTAGCAAAGACTGGGGCGACAACCAACAGAAACTCACACGGGTATAATAACAATGACGGGAGTAACAGTTGATTGGCAGCCCTCTAGAACTTAGCCTTCTGTCAGGATCTCATCGTAGTGCGATAGATGATTTCAGCAGTCCTCAGAGTCATTCTATCAACAATGATGGTACTGCAACTACTACTGGTGGAACAAGTAAACAAGTTGAAGTAAGAGCAGTAGCATAAATCGTTACCGTAATCACGTATAGTTTATCATTGCTACAATTAAGAGTCATCATCTACTGAAAGAACTCTAGAATCTGGTAAACCGAGATCGCCGTGCCACCGACGAGGGTGATGCAACCGAGAATGACGAAAGCGGCATATAGCCAGTTCTCGCGAGCAAAGAACTTCTTGCTCTTCGAAGTCGAAATGCAGAAGTAGCCGGGGGCGATGAAGCAAAGAATCGATCCGGCGATGGCACCAACGATACCCATAAGGATGGATACATCAGGCAAGGCGATATCGATGAGGTAGGAGATGATGACTGCTATGGTGACGACGACAACACCCCAGAAATCAGCACGCTTGGGCTGGAACGTGTTGATGAGGGCAACACGGACAGGGTAGACCATGAAGGGGTAGGTGCCAATGAAGGAGATACCGGTCCAGATGAAACCGATGATGACGACAACATCACCCTGAGGGATCCAGTCGGCCATGTTGATCAAGACGCTGCTCTTGGCATCGGAACCGAAAACAAGAAGGAACGGGATGGCGATGACCAAGTAGACAGCAGTACTGACAATAGCCGACCAGATGGCCACCCATCGAAGCTTCTTCGGACTCCTAGGGTTCATCTCCATGTAGATCTCCGGCATATTAGCTTGATTGCAGTAACCGAAAATGTATGTGGTGACACCTTCAATACAGGTAATCCAGCTGACTGGAGCATAGGCGTGGCCGCGGTCGAAGTTCTCGGAGATGCCATTCGAACCGAGCAGGTAAAGTGCTACGACGGCCAACCAGAAGATACCGAGGATGCTGACGATGGTGAGGTACCTCAATGAGCCGAGGCTCTTGACCAGACAGATGGGGTACATGACAATACCCAACATGATGAGGGATAGGTAGTACCTCGAGGTGAGCATAATGTGGTACCACGCATGTGGCTCGTTGATGGTGAGTTGATTGAACAATGGTGCTAATGAATCGACAACAGTAACCAAATAGGAAGCGCTGCTACCCAGACAGAAGACGACCATGGCAATCTGGAAGACATATAATATTTTACGGCCGTAAAGATACTCAATGATGGTGGCATAAGACCTCTTGCCAGTCTTCTCAACAGTCTTCACGATCATGTCCAAAGAGAGGACATTCAGCACCGCCATGAAGATCAACAGAGTAATAGCGGAGACATAACCACCAATTGCCATCTCGTAGGTATTGGATAGAATTGCGCCACCGAGAGTTGCTTTAATGACAGCGATAGTCGCTGTAAACGATGAGCCGGGGGCGAAGGTCCTGCTGGCCCAGGTCTCCTTCTTGGGCTTCATCTCCTCCATAGGGATAGAGGTCTCCGAAGCACCAGACATCTGCGGCTTCAATCCATCATTCAGAGGGGCCACGCCGTGAGAGACGGCATCGAGCTCATCACGCACGGAGCCTTCAGTGCTGATGACGCTGACAACCTCAGCCGGCATCTGGACGTCGTTAGTCGCCATAACAGTAGTAGCGTTAGAAGCCATCGTTGTTGTTTTTGTAGTTGGAATAATAGGAGTCGAGTTGGTAAGTTATGAACACAAGGATGATGAGTGGGAGGAACCACCACCAACGCTGAAAAATGACAGTGATTCACACGCGAGACCTCTCGCTCAGGGCCGGGATACAGCCAGGGGGCGAGCATCTGTGTAGCAGCTTATTTATAGATCGCGAAGATGTTCTCGACGCATGAGCCTCACAGAAAAGATCAACGCCACCGCCCCTCAACGCAAGTCCAACCAAGACTTCAACACGCAGGCCTGATGCTGTTCATGATGCTCATGCTGACTTTACGAGGAGTACTCGGGTTAGTTACCTCCGTCGTAGTAACTGAGGGAGGGGAGGAGATGATTATGATGCCCTGAGAAGATGATTAGTTTACTCCAACAGACCGTGACGTCCTCGCTTCTTCTCGTCTGATGGTCGGATGGAGCGAATGAGCATCACTAAATGCGCCACAGCCCAGGTGATGATCATCTGATCAATCGGATGAACAGTGAAGGCGTTGAACTGAACGGTGGAGGACTACACAGGCCAGAAGGTTGACGAGGAAGGCGAAGGAGATGGTCGGGTAGGGGAAGGTGGCCGTCTTGGCCAGTCGGTTGAATGATATCCAACTTATGATGAAGTATCCAACTATACCACACCATTCCAAAACTCCACTGAAAGATAACATAACCACGTAGTAATGCTTGTACCTGATGGCAATACTCCGCGGCTGATGATGAGGCCACCGCCGCTGTACTTCAATAGACTTGTAGTGAGGAGAGCTATGCCGATGAGAATTTGTATGCCAGTCGAAGTAGCAATAATAAGATACTCACACCAACTTAACATGAGCATCCTCTTGTACATGATGCATCTGATGTCAACAGGCGTCGATAGTCAGCAGCGAAGGACGAGGGCTACTACCGATCAGCCAGATGAGTATTGAAGTCACGCGTGCACTTCTCAACTCCTGTTGACTTACCAACACCTGAGGGAACATCAGCAGAGGAGAAGCCGCTGTGGGGGACTCACACGGTGGGGCATCAGCGAATAGAGGCTGACTGGCGTCGAAGGTCTCCCATCTATCACAGGTCGACTCGGCCAACTCCAACCATGATTGACGACGATTACCTGAAGATGTGGTATGAAGGGCGGCGAAGAAGATCAACCGACACTCACCAACTACATAGACCAGACCGTATAGCCGGGATGGGAAGCCAACGGCAACACCGGAGGGGAGGCGACCATCATCCACTTGGTCATCATTCTTATCGATATCTCCAACGTAGCTGCCCGAGAGGTACTGGCTGCCCTGAAGGGATGGTAGCCGATGAAGCAAACGGGGGTACATCGAAGATACTACCGCGCCGACCCGCCAAGTTGACATGAAGATCGACCCCAACGCCAATCCAGCTGCTGTGAACACTTCAACTGAAATCGGATGATCGATGGGTTGGTGGAGGAGAGCACCTACCTGTGAGGAGTAGAAGACTCGAACCTTTGGAGAGGCCGAGGACCATTGAAAGGGGTAATGGCTGAGTAGAAGTGGCGAAGGGGAAGAGGCAAATCAACAGCAATCGATGAGAAGAGAAAGTCATGCTAGGGAGGAGTATTAATAAGGAAAGACTCATCCATGAACTTGAGGCCAACATTAAAGGCAAACTTGAAATCTCTATCAGACTGGTCCTTAACTCTGCCACCACCATCACCAATCATCATACTATTACCAACATCAACTGTAATACCATCATTCAGCCATTCCCTCATGAAATCCCACATCCCCACCTGAGCTACCATACCCACACGCCATAGGATCGTCGTATTACCTCAGGCTTGCGGTAACCATCATAACCACTGGGTAGGTCTCCACGGGCTAGCGCTGCGAATACATACCAACCTCAGCCAGCTTCAAATCCACCCGCCATTATCAGAAAGCGAACCTGACCTTAGATGCTGTCTCGGGATCTGAGAAGCTTTCTGTGAAGGGCACGGGTGAAGCAAAGATACTCCCTGAAAGATGACGAGTGACTCAGCTCCATGCCTTGGGACCGGCCGAGCTCTGTGGTACGTGCAACTCACCAAATATTGGGGAAATTCAAGATTGCAAGTTTCTTCTAGATTAACGGCTAGAGAACTGACGCAGAAGCAGCGTTTCCCTTAACGTCAGACAGGAGGGAATCTTTCGACTTGCAATGTCCCATAGTGGACCTATCACTAGGCCGACTAGCGTGTCACAATAGGCCTGTCAGCTCGAGGCTAGCACTAATATATAAATGACGGAGAAGTGACTGAGCCGCGTTTTGAACCCGGGATCTTCCTGAGATGCACCGCAATGCAGTAAATGAATGTACGATGGCATGCGTGAGGGAGAAATGAGCAAACCCCTGCTTAACCTGTCTACGTGTGAATTTGAAATCCAACGGCTTGGTTCGACCCGACTTGACGATGTACTTCAGTACCGATCGTCTTGTGCATGCGTGCAAAGCTGACACCTCGATGGAACTAGGTAGAAAGACTTTACACTCCTTCTCGCCTCGCGTTAACTATAAGAACCACGTTGCTACTTCTTATTACTGTCGTTATAACTCAAGAACCACTGTAAACGACTCTTATTGAGTTATCCAATCTAACATGCGTGCATACCTAACACTCCGAACGGAACTAGGTTGATAGACTTTTCACTCCTTCTCGCCTCGCATCGACTATGAACAACAACGGAGAAGCAACAGGACCCTATCGTCTTACACTGTACATGTTGCCGATTCCCCGATACTAACGCAACTCTTGGAAATCTACTGGCCACACACTGAAATCGATCATCGTTTAGCCACGTAATTCAACAGCCTCTCATGATTCCCATGCAAAGCGGCGACGATCTCCTTCAGCTCCGCCACTCGCGCTTTCCTGCTAACGACTCGAGGCAGGGGCCACTAAAATGTCGGCACCTGTTCTCATGGTCTTTCGTGATGAGCTTGGAGTCAACTATCCCGGCCTGCTGTCGCAGTCGATCGTTCTCGGTACGGTACTCGTCACGGTCGTGCTTCGTCTTAGCAATGAGATCTCTTTGGCCGACCAATTCCTGCGAAATAGAAAACAGCAAACAACAACGAAATGAAAAGCAAGCAAACAAAACACAAAAGCAATCAAAAAAGCAAGCCAACGTTAATTCCAGAGAACGGGACAATTTCGGAACCCCCCTACTTTGTCCAGCTCAGCTAGAGAGGAGTGAATGGTCTCTCCTCGTTTCTCAAGGAATTGCATCTTCTCTCGCATGTGAGCCAGAACCTACAGGGAGGGCCTGCTTACATGCAAAAGGTCCCGGGTTCGAATCCCGGTATCTCCATATTCAAGCGACAGACCTGTATTGTTGTGACTGTCTTCTTCTTCAGTTTCTGAACTTGTTCTTGACGTTCCTCAATCTTCTCACTCAGAGTCTGGTTCTCAATCTTCAGCTGCTCGAAATCTGACGACCACCACATCGCAGGAACGAAAAGGAGCGCTAGATGCTTCACGAGTATAACAGGGCGACCGACAAAAGCCTGCATTTCGCTCGTCTGAACCGTCAAGGACGAACCTATAAGGTGAAGTCCCTCAGCTAGCTGGTCCTTCTTGCGGAGCTCCTCTTCAAGCTTAGTCAGTCGGTTCTTCAGCGTTATGTGTGTCCCTCGGGCTTCCTCCACCTCGCTGTTCTTGTCCAGTTCAAAGTCCTCAACTTCCTGCGACGAGGAAAAAAGCGTTTACTAAACGCCGTTCAGTCTTATTCATAACAGTAGTCTAATTTATGAAAGCTTTTACTTCGATTGATGACAGCCTTCAGTTTAATTGATGGCAGGGCCGTCTAGCGCCGTCTGTGAGCTCCGACACTCTCTTCAAAATGGTCCACAAGACGGCATCAGAATTCACAAGCGGGCCAATCAACAGTCGAGATCGAACCGATAAACTCCGTGCACAAAAACTCCGATTCTGATCTGTTCACTCACCTGGATAACCTTGAGAGGTATCTTCTTCCCGCTGCGCACATACTCGCTGTTTCGCGCCACTTGACGCTTGAATTCCCTGATCACAAGCTACAATGCCCACTGTTAAGTACACACCGCTGATCCTATTTTTTCTCCGATAAAAAGCTACGCCGGAGCTAAGTGGCGGATGATAAGAAGACTGCAAGTGAAAGGTTGGATCCCAGGTGGCGAGACCCGGGTGTTGTGTTCTCAATCAGCCCATGGTGCACTGTCCGGGAAGGTAGCGGTCCGGGTGTGGGACTGGGCTGATTGTAGAAGAATCTCAGACCGTGGTCAGAAGCAATGGATTCAAGATGGCAGAACCCAGGTGTTGTGTCATCAATCAGTCGGTCTTGAACCTACGCAGCTCAGGCAAACCCACCTGAGAGCATCTCGACATTCGCCAACTTTGGCTTTCTTGTCCTCCAACACCGCTCCGAGATCATCCACGGCCTTCGTGCTTCTATCCTGAGAGAAGAGACACGCCCTTCCACCCTGGTGAATCGCACGACGACCTTTCCAGGTATACAGAAAAAAATTCGGGCCGACGAGAGTCGACGCTACACTCAAGAATGACAGTGACAGACCGAAGATTCTCGTCGAAAGTCTCTAGTGCAGTACCAAGGTGTTTATAATTGCAGTAAAGGAACACATGCTGAAACCGTCCACCAAATTGGTGAATTCTACACCAATTGCATTGAATGCACCTTCTACATAACACAGGCAAGCTGGGCTCATGTCAGCTTCGCATCATCAACTCCCATTCTCTCAACTACTCCACTTCCTATCTGCTCCATCTCGTTCACAATGAGCTCAATCTACCGTTGGTGCGTTATTCTACTACTACATTTTCTACGACGAGATATTGCACTGAGGCATTTGAAGCCCCTTAGATACGGCATAGCAATATAGTAAATGACAGTGATGTTCGCAACACGAAAACACTCACCTCCTGTTCTCTGAGTCCCAGACGGGCAGAGTGCAGGCTGTGGAGAACAGTTACGTACTTGTGGTCCGTCACCTGCAGAGAAATGCCTCTCCCGAGGATCGAACCCTCGATCTCTACCTTGATATCAGGTTCTGCCACCCCCTCTTCTCCAGGCTTCTCACCCTCCTCTAAGAATCAATGCATACCCACCAGATACTCAGCGCCCCTACGGTTCCTCTTCTTTTCCAAATCAATCCACTGAGCTGTTCTAGCTTCGAGGATATCCCTGTCCCTGGAAGAAGCCACCTCAGCCGACAGCCGAGGTTCAAGGCGGTGTACTTGAGTAGGCGGCCTTTTTGCTCTCTTGCCTGCCGCAACATATCCTCGAGGCGATTCCGCTGTTCAGTTAGGGCCACCAGCTCCTGTTGCTGTCTAACCTGCGCCGCGGGTAGCGCTGCGTGCTCAGCTGTGGACCATAAAATAATCAATTTACGGAAAAAGGAGTCTCAAAAATGACTGCTGATATTGATGACTGCGCGAACATGGAATCCTCGGCGTTCTACTAGTCCCAAACTATACCATTCAGAAATCTATTTGGCGGATAAGGCCGCTTGTATGGGGGTCGAGGATTTCACGTTGGTGGCTTGAGACAGCAAATTGGCGCGGTTGGTTTCCTTAATGAGACACGTCAATGCTAAGGTAGTACCTAATGGGTACAACAAACTAGAATGGTTTGGCAAACAAGACAACTCGATTTCGGCCGAAAAAATTAGAATTGTTGAAAAGAAAAAGAAAGGAGGCGGAAAAAGCTCCAAACCTTCGCTGGTCTTCATGGGACGATGGCTGAAGAGAATTTAAAGAGACAGGTAGAACTGTAGTAGAATATCATGCGTGGATACATAAGCATCAGCGACGTAAGTGCGCTGCATCTGATGCATAATTAATGTATCATAATTCTGAGCCTCTCCGCAATGGAGAAGTTGAAACTAGCGACAGGAACCGTCGGAGTGATTCCGACGGAATCCGACCCTTGGGTTTCAAAACAAGAATATTCTTTTTTTAAACGTCAGCACCAGATTCTTTAAAGGAATCCTCACGTTATTCTTAATATAATTCACAAGACATATACCCACCAAGTGGTTGGGCCCCACCATTTTGTGCGATCACGACGATTCGGGGACACGAAGGGCATGCTCACACGGCTCGTTATGTGAGCGGCCTATCACTTGATTGCTCAGAGGGCTGCTCAATCACGAACATAGTGATCCGCCTCAGTCCTATGATGGGACTCCCATTGGACGCTCATGTTAGACGACCGGCGACAACGTAATTTGGTATGCTTGGAATGACGCCGACGGCGTCCTTGCACTTTCATACAACGGCGCAATATCTCGGGACTTCTGTCGATCCTACTTTCGCAGCTCGTACGATTATATCGCCTATAATTCACAAGCTCGACGCTCAAAAGTCCACAATAGAAACGTGTCGAGAAACAATACAAATGGTCAACTATCGCGCCCTTCACCTCTTCTGATTACTTCGGTCTATCATCGGCGAGTCTCGGTACCTGTTAAGATACACAGCATAATCGAGCCAATGAGTCGAGCTCCTACGAGACCCACCTCGTATCGAATTGTGGGTCAGTTGTGAACGGCCAGTGATCTTTGCTGCATCGTGACCACACCTGAACCCAAATGAAAGTAATATCTCATACGAAGCGAAGCGGTGAATTGCAGATCTACCCGCTCAATGCTGTCCTTCGCTTCCTTCTCGTCTCCCTCCGTGTGCAGTCAGAGAGCGCAACGCCGCGTCTTTCACACAACGCTGCTTTCTTGACCACATATGGTTGCCTGCAGACATCCAGCCATAACACCAGGTAACCAGCATCGTGATAATCATTCTAATGCCGTCGATAACAAGTCCCAAAGCACTCACCTAGAGGGTCATCTCCTATGTAGTCCGTCCACTTAGTCCACAGCTGAAAAAGAAGAGGGCACTTTATACAGCGATCGTCATAATCATACATAACGATTCAACTCACCTCGCATTCTCCACTCAGATTAGCCGCTCTGACCTCCGTACACGCCACATGATCAACGTTTTCCGTATCGATCTTCGCCCGAGCGAAATCGAAGGCGTGCACCAGTTCATGAGCCAGGATCCGGCGAAATTGGAATGGGTTCCAAAAATGATTGCCACACATCCACACGGTGTTCTTCGACGGTGAAAACCCGGCACCTGACGGAACAATACGTCAACCCTCGATCGGCCATGATCGATCATAATGGAGAGGGCTCTTACTATGGGTAACATTGGAGGGACATCGAACGCAGACGAGGTCAACGGGGGCGTTCATGGCGCTCAAGGCGTTGAGCAAGATATCAACCTTCCACCATCTGACAAGGTAAGGTATGGGGCTTCGGCAATCAACAGGGCGCGATGATACGCTCGTTGTGAATACCACCCTGCAGCGAGTCACGCGCCACGAAATTGTAGAGGTGCACCCCCGGGATAAGATCTATACCGAATACAATACGCACAATACGATTGAATCGTATGACGAATCGATTGTGCCGTTGACGAAAAGCAGAAGCCGAATCGTAACGATGCGGCTTCTGCTTTTCGTCAACACTCTCTCCTTGAATTACAACTCAGATTATCCTGTATTCAACCACATTCCATTTTATGAATCGCCGCTAGGGATGAACTCCACGCCTCCCCAGCGAGCCTCAGCTCACCCAAATGCCTTCTTGCTGTACGCCTCGCACTTCTTCCGATCAAACCACGACAGGTTCGGGTCGCACCGTTGCTGATCCATCCGGATGTCTATGTCACCCGAGACCGATGAGGTGGAGACTGAGTCATAGGAAGGGGCGTAGGAAGGACGCCACATGCAAAAACAATACTGGACCGACGGGCTAGTCTAACGTCCAACAACGACGTCGTAAATCCTCAAGTATTCAACTGGAAACCGTTTATTGCTATGCAACTGAGTGGTGACATAGACCACGATGAGGAAGACTGCTCGGAAGATTTCTGTGACCATTTTTAAACGTACTGCCCAGAACAGCATGCAAGTAAAGAAGATGATTTCGAGTACTGCCGATCTCTCCCTTCGTCTATGACGAGAAGGACACAACGATGTCGACATCAGAAAAGACTTTCATTGCGATTGAGTTGGTGAGTACTAAACTCAACGCGCCGATGGAACCAGGAGATAGAAAACTATCAAACAGATGACGTGGTGACGGTGGAGTAAGGAACATTGGACAGTAGCTGATCATCATCATTACGCCCGACCCTTCGACACAAGCTCTCTGATGTACTTGAATCGAGCCACACACTCCTTCTTAGTCTTGCCAGGCACCTAACAGGCGTATGTTCGACCACACCACAACCCGCCAAAGCGTATCTTACATCATCAGCGATCCTCTTCCATCGCTCGTTGGCTCCCAACGACGCATGATGCGTCGCTAACCCCTTCTCCAGCGCCTGACGAGAACGCCAAAATTGATCCACTCGCACCCAACAGTGTCCCCCAGCGGAAGTTCGACGTGTTCACAGTAGAATTCATCCAAGCTGCTAAATTAAATATAGTAAGTTTTCTCCCAACTATCTAGTGTAATGGCTTGTAGAGGTGTTTCAGAAACATGTATGCCGAGTTTTCCTCACGCTTGCCCAGCCATAACGTCACAATCGATCGGCGAGCAAAAATTCTCTCGAATGCGTTCGAAGACAATGGCAGTGCCAGGCTAAGCTGAGCTACATATTTCCCACTCTATTACTAAGTCAACTATCCAAACTCATCCCCCAAGTTCCCCTGTTGCCCTACAAACACCCCCGCTGCTCACCTTCTGCTGTGCTGCTGTCCAATCCTCAGGAGAGCTCGTCGCTTCAACCTTGGCCGGCGGCGGTGCTACTGGAGGGGGAGGCGAAGACGCCGTCTCTTGCACAACATTCTGACACGATAATCAGAATCTTAGGTCGACGCAGGGATTGGACAAAAATACAATTCTCAATCGCAGACACACAAAGGAGCGGGAAAACGCGCAACTGGCCCGCCATCAACATTCACTAAGACAGAATCCGCAAACCCGAAAAATCGATCCACTCGAACTCGCGAGAAATTTCACCAGCCGTCGTCGAATGGAATCCAATTCAGAGCTGGGGTGAACAAAATGGAAAACACACACAATACTACGTTAATCGATCGAAATATTCAACGCCAAATGCTTGCTGTACTGTATAAAAACCGTCTTCCCAGGAACGATGAAACTACCTCCGATTTCGAGCTCGCCGGCTCCTGTTTTTCCTCAGCCTTCTGATTCTTGAGATACTCGGGGAGTGGCCATCAGCCTAGTCTGCGCGATGACCTGAGACGCCAGAGGATGATGAGGACAGAGCAGCCCGATTCGACATTCAGCCGATGGTGGTTCTGATCAGGATTTTCCAGGATAAGGGATTCCGACTAGCAGCCCCGATCGGTCTCACGCTACGGCTACAGACGAAGCGATCATGAACTTCCAGAAAGTCATTTCTGAGGAGCGCAAATTTCACCGGTCGGGAAAGAAAAATTTGGAGATATACAACCCCAGCGCATCCGGCCAAGTGAGCCGCTGAACACATGCTTTTTGAAATCGTTCGATAAACCAATTCCGAAACTCAGAATCGATCCTGGAACCGCATCTCACGTGAAAAAAAAACGATTCTGAGTTTCACAATTACTCGAGAAGATTACCTCATTAGCAGTCCTATCAAATCCCGCAGCTTGCAAGAACTGAGCAATGGCCTTCCACCGTCCAGCATATCCGACTTTGTATTTTTGCTGCCCCTTCGCCAACATGTGGACCTCATCCAATGACCAGGGGGCACCAACTTTACCTACCATCAATACGGTCCACGTATAGGAGGTCCCCGGGTTCGAATCCACCCCTCGGCTTTTTACCATGTTTATTAGTCTTGGCAGCACTCGCAACGTGTTTCACGCTCTTCTTCTTAGCTTGCAGCACATGATCCAACGCAGCGTCAAACCTGAAAAATGCAATACAAAATTTCGCTTCGCTCCGCTGGGCCTCGCGTCCGCGGTGACAGACCAGCCTGTAACTGTTCGATTTTTCTCCGCGAATCTTCACGCACCGCAAAGGATTCGAGCCACCGGCCAAAACCAAGTTACATCGCCTTTAGCTTCCCGCCGTCCTGCGCAAGTGATTCGGCCTTAGTCGCAAACTTCTCCAGTTGCGGCGCCGTGAGCTCCAACAGCAACTGAGACAACGCAGAAATAGCTCAACAGTTCAAGGAGATAGATACATCAGCGAAGGACCCGGGTTCGAATCCACCCATCGCCTTTGCAAGGGACGAATTCTCATAACACTGCGCCAGGCTCAGTAATTCTATGAACTGAACAGGGCGTCTCCTAGCACCCTTAAAAGCAAGGCGCGCCCAAGAAAGTCCAAAACACACTAAGTCCGAACAAGATGATCGCATCTAGCTGTTCCCTCTCTCCACAGGCTAACCCACCCTAGGTGACCACCATGGCCCAGTACTACCTTCTTTAACGTCTCTTGGTCTACTGTATCACAACTGCTCTTATAGACGTTACGAACGGTCTGAATGGGAGAAAAAGTTACAAGCACCTCTCATGCATTTCTCGCCCAGCAAATACCAAATTTCAATACGCGCACGCCCAAATGATCGATCAGTCTACCACCAGAAGTGCAGGCACGTTACCTGATAGCATTAGGTATCCCGCTCGAACCCTAGACCTCTATCAGCTCTTAACGGAGCAGTCAATCCGTGAAGAATTAAACACATGATACAGCACTGGTATCGATTACCCGCGAACTGATATCGCCACCGACAGCCTCTCACTACCTGTCGTATCTTCTTCAGACGCTCCCGCTCCTCTTTTTCCTTCTTCTTCTCCTCCTCTTTCCGTTTCTCAGCCTCCATCTCCTCCGCCGCCTTTCGCCGTCTCTCGGCTTCCTCCTCTCTGAACAATCAAAACCCATTAACACAATCGAAGAAGACGAAGGCGAGAGACCTGATGGTCCCTGAGCCTGACAGAATCCACCTGACGATCACGCCATAAGCAATTTCCCACTCACGTCGAGTCGCGAAATTACCGAGCTAGCTCCTACACGAGGTTGGAGAGTTCCACACTGTGACCGTACCACAAATCCCCAAAATCCCGATAATTTCTCGAAGCAAGAGATTCCTGCCAAGACACTACTCAAGTTTTTGTTTCCTCTTGTCCTCCTTTTCTTTCTGCTGCAGTTCCTTCACCCTTCGTTCGTCCTCCTTCTCCCGCAACAAACGAGGGTCCAACCTTGAACGACGATGATGATGATGGTGATGATGAGAGTCTCGCCAAGCCATCACCAAGAAAAGTAGCAGATCTAGCTGCGGTTGCGGGAAAGCTACGAGTCACGACGAAGCCACGATCGACACTGAAAGTGGAATTCCACCCATTAAACCGAATTAAGAAGCGAAATTCTAGAAAGCTTTGTGCACTCTAGAACTACCACCATTTATCGTTAGCAACGTGATGTTCCGCCTAGACGATGAGCCATGATTTGGTGGAAATTTGGTACGGACAGATTCCCATTACTACTGCATAGCCGACTCCACTAACTTCCTCACTCTCGAAGCTTCGGCGGTCTCGTACTTGCGGCGAATCTGAAAAAGAGATTCCATCACTCGTCGAGCATATCTTCGGTCGAAGCGAGGGAAGATGCAAAGCAGGTCAGCTTAGAGTACCCTCTGATTCTGTCGCTCAACCCATCTCCGCTCCTCTCGACAGCTCGCATCAGCCACATCGTACTCATCGTGCTGGGAGAAGTCTCGCCACGAATCAAAGTTCATCCAGAAGTGATAGAAGCGCTTCACCTGAATGATACACAATCATGACCGCGCGCCACAAAATACATGCAAGAGAACAGCACAGCGGGCAGGCATCACATCAAGACCGGAAAAAATATCCACCACGCCAGGACGACTGAATCTCTCGCTCTCAACGATCTCTCATCCAACGCTCGATGACCCCTGCAAATTCCCACAGACTATTACAAAACTGAACGTCTCCTCTCGTGAGGATCCGTCACCTCCAAAGACGAGCCGAAAAACAGAAAACAGAGATTACATTTTTCAGAAAATATTTCATCAGAAATACAGTGTCCACGTTCCCAAATACCAACAACAACGGATGAGAACCGAAACCGCAGCAACCGGAATTTAAGGGTCCAGAGGCATTCTTACCCACGGTTCGATCAAAATACAACCAAATGGCACCACTTCGCGACTCACGCAGGTGAAGTTTTCCTCCTACTCCCCGGGGAAAATTTTTCTCGCGCGCCACGAAATTACCTTGTTGAGATCTGTTGAGTCATCTCCAAGCCTCGGAACTGGACGTCGATTGCTCCACCTCGCGTTCGAGTCGAAAACAGGACCGAACACCTAAAGATATGCGAATCGATCAGGTGATCGATGACGAAGCGTACGCCGGAGAAGGACTCCCAAGACACTACTGCAGAAAACGTCACATGCAAAAAGTGAGGCCACTATGCCACATGCAATACTGGCCCTATTTCTGGATGTATTTTCTTTGCACCCCGCCCCCTTATAACCTCATAGAAATCCTCCCCCTCTTCCAATTCCGTCGGTATTGTCTCGTCGAACGGTAAGGAAGAATCGTACTGCTTACGACGACGCTCGTCGGAGAGGACTTCAAAAGCTTCCTAACAACCAGACCTATTTTGTATCTTGCAGGCTCGACCTCAAGATATTCCCACCTGTATCCGGAGGAATATCAGCTTCTCTTCCTCTTCCTCTGCACTTCCTTTCTTCTTATCCGGATGATGCTCAAGTACAAGACCTACGAGCCCATCCAACTTCGCGCGCCACGAGATTCCCAACAGACTACGACTGCGCCCCTACATCACCATATACATGAGACGGAGGAGCGACTTCAAAAGTTTCTTTTAAGTTGTAAACCTCCGGCTTGGTAGATTACACGAGCCACCAGTAAAACGCGCACCAACAGCCTCTACCAGACAAACAAACAGCGCCCGCAAGCAGCACAGGCCAATCAATTGTGGGTAGTTCAGACATGCTTGCTTGCTTGAGTCCGAAAATTTCGACGCGAAAATGCCACATACGATTTGAAAAGTGGCGCTTGGACGAACAGATCAGTACGTCGATAAGATTTCTTGATCTGGTCCTGAGTAGCCGTCGGGCTGACCTTGAGGATGTCGTAAAGATTCAACCTGAAACCGGACACAGAATGCTTCCCACAGCCATCCGTAAAATTCCCGAGCCATTAAAACGGAGAAACAACGAGTTGTCTATATCACGACTACACCGTGTAATCTACATGCCTCGAAGAGTACAGAAACTTAGCTTCGGAGCCACTGGCATTTTGACAAAAGAGAAAAACCACTGTACCGAGATCACCGACCGATTCTCACGAAAGCATCTCGAGGCCGCGACCGCAAACTGCTACGAAGGGTCAAGCAGACGAGTAAACAGGAAGAATCTTGACTACCCTTCAAGAACCTTGTTTAACTTCAGCTGCTCCCCCACAGGCTTCTTAGCCTTCCTCTTGGCCGACCAGCCACTCCGAGATGACGGCTCCTCGCTGGTACCTTCATAAAAACACTCACTACACCACTTCTGAATACCAAAACAAACGGAACTCACACTAAAATACAGGATGAGGAGTTGTGTGCGAAACCATACGATACCAAAGAACATAAACCTTATGAGAACTGCTTACTCTCTGCACTCGACTCGGGCGTCTCCGACCCTCCTTTATGCGCCTTCTTTCCGTTCGCTCCGACTCAGCCGAGGTTTCTCCCAGACACGGTGGAAACTGATCACGCCGTGTGCTTCCGTCGAACGAAAAAGCGAACACAAGCTCAGAGGTCTCACACAAAAAATTTTTCGAATTCTCGGGGAAATTTTCCGATCGCCTGGTCTACCGCAACGATATCAGTTATCTGTTATCAGTTATCCACCACGAAGAAGACGAATAATTTTGAACGCCCAACAAAAAACCATCAAATTTATGAGGACCCGAATCAGCGAAACCCCTCTCAGAGCGCACAGCTACTTTGATGGGCATGAACACTCTTCGCCCTCATTACCTCCTTCCCGCGGGCTCCACCCGTCTCGTTCGGAGATCTATCGTACCAACTACTTCGTCTTGGAAGCCTTCCGGTACTGGTGGAAGCGCTAATAGTATCGACGGTAGATGAGCAGGGGCCATTATAGACGAGGAAAGAAGAAGAAGAAACCAAAACCTGTGATGATGGGACGCGTGAAGACATGGGCGCAAGCGAGACTTCCAGCTGATGGGGGAGGGTCATAATGAGGAGAATTCCAAATGAATATAAAGAAGGCTCTCATCAAAAGAAATGCTCTCAACGTGCCATGATAACACTGCCATCATTCACCATCACTCGTGCCTTACCCATTCTCATGAGTGACCCCCTCGACGTGTCTCGTACCCGGCCCGGCTATCAGTGACGACAAACCGCGCTTGACCAGCCGCTAGACTCCAGCGACAGACCTATGCGACGTAACTTACTTGCGTGCCGGTTAAACAGGGCGATGTTTCGAAGGGTTTCCTCCAGGTAAGGGAGTCCCCGGGGGTCTCCACTTAGCCCGGAGAAAACACACTGGCGATCCGCTAAGAACCTCAGGTCTCCCTTTTGAAGAAGCATTCAACGAAGGGCTTCATGATCACGGTTTTAACGGAAACGTCATGCGTGGGAATCGAACCTGAGACCTCTGACTCTGCAGGAAAGAAACGAGTGACGCGTGCCGACTTAGCGCGGACCGCTGTCAGTGGCAACTTGCCACTAGAAGGCCGACTCCCTCGCTGGACCCCTCCGTCTGGGTTACAACCAGAGATTTTTCACGAGCCCAGCCTTGCATAATAGCCCTCGTGATACTGGTTGGCAACCAGTGGTTGCCGCGCTGGGCTACTCTCGCGGGTGACCCTTTCTCCCCTTCTCACCACGATTCCGACTCAAGCGGGTTACTCGGGTTGATTCCGAGTTTCAGAATGGCTCTGTTGAACAAGCCCTAGGGACCCTAGGATCGTGAACTCAGAGCCCAAGCTCCTAATACTTCACGCTGGTGGAATTTCGACTTTTCGTATAAGGCTTGTTCTCGCTCACGTATCTGATCGTGCCGACAGACTGTCGGCGACAGCTAACGACTGTTAGAGGAATGTCTTGTTGTTGTCTATCTCCCAATCTCATTGTGCTTACGTGCACCCTTTCAGCTATGGTAACACTGGTTGGTTGTTGTGCGAGTCGCAGCAATACTGGTCGCACAGTGCGACCAGTATTGATGAAATTGGTGCAACCCAGTCTGTCTCAAGTTCTGCAATTGTTGGGTTTAGTCAATGTCTGTCAACCCACAAGGGAGCGGAGCACCTGCCGTTAATAGACCGTTAGGCTTCACGCGGCCTTCCTCGTTCTTAAGAAGCGGAACCCAACCGCGAGCCCAGAAGATGCTGCGGAGGTAACACAGATTATGATCAGTGATCAATGATCACGCAGACTGCGTGCCACGTGACGATCACGTGACGCAGTGCCGTCTGAGAGAGTGGGACCCACTCAGTGGGGTGCTTGATCGAAAGAGGTGCATAGGGCGCCATTGAAGCACCCAAATTGCCCCATCATCCGCGAACATGACCGCCCAAGCCCTGACATTGCTCTAACGGGCTCTGACAGAGGGTGACTCTATGTCACATAACACAGAGCAGCTCTGTGTTATGTGACATAGAGTCACTCTCCTCCGCCACTCCCTATGCCAACTTTCTGAGAAAGAGACGCCAAGATCTGGCCTCCACCAAGGAGATGAAGACTGAGGAGGAGATCACTACAAGCCTGATCTCGGAATGGCACAGCATAACAGTTTCATGATGAAACCGTGAGGGTCAGCGATGGTTCCTGACAGTGTCAGCTGCCTGACGGCTTTGTCTTCAGGAACGAACGCGCAGCTCATGCCGATACGGTCTGTTTTCGGGAGCTGGCTGCTTTTCGCTCCGTCACGAGCTCTTCCTCGGACAGTGAAGGCCCATTCACTGAAGGGACGGATTCTGGGGATTCTTCGTGTCCGGCCGGGTGTCACTGACACCCTGACACCGTGTCAGGTGGCATCCAAAATGCAGAATCCCGACTAGGTGATAAGTTATCACCGATAACTTATCACCGTAGTTACTCACCTCGCTTAAGTTATCACTAGACTAGTGATAACTAGTGACACTAGTTATCACCGTATCACTGATAACAGTTGCCGACAACCGCGGTAAGCCACGGTGGCCTGGCCACCGGCTCGAGCTCTCGGTGACAGCTCGTCCACCGGCAGGAATGCCACTTCCCGTTTCACTTGGCCCTATTTCAAGGGGCCTTGATTCACCCGAAACGGGTGACCCGTTGTTCTCAGGGACCTGAGAGGAGCTTTCGGAGTCCTAATATGAATTAATGGCATTTCTCTCTGGATGAAGGACGGTCCCTCTAGCAGCATGCATGTCTCGCTCAAAACTTGCTACTAGCAAGTTGCTAGCGTTTAGTTGCAGTTGATTGAGAGCAGTCGGTGGATGGTGGTTATGGACCGTAGCCTACGATAAGCTCCACCATAACGCGTTCGAAGAGTTTAACGTTGTTAACGCCTTTTGATGACCAGCTAAATGTAGCGTAGCCATTGACTACTAGTCAAAGCCTCGTTTTTGGGGGGGATAGGTCAGAAATGTCTTGGTAGGGTTGTGGTCATCACTTATCAGGGCTCAAGAAGTATATTGGCTATAGCCTAATAGAGAGATGTCACTGTTGATCATGGCAGCGTGCTGATTTTCGTAGTGCTCATTAAGATGACTCACTAGTAACACCGAGGGATGATACACCCTAAGCTAGTACACTTCAATATCATACAGTGTACGACGTTCACAAATAGTTGGTACACTGATAAGGCGTACACTTTCGATTCAGTTCACAGTTCGTACACGCTTCACAATGAAGCCGTCATTCACGATTCGTGAATCACGAAGGACATCAAATGAGTTATTCGGAATAACTCAAAAAAAATGTTCGGGGCAGGCAAACGCCTGCTTTGCGTTTATAATAGTTCGAGGATTGACTTTCAGCTTGATTACTGCGGGTGACTCTTATCAAGTATATGATCGACGATGTATCATACAGCAGTGTGACGCGCAGAACCAAACGATGGTATGGATATTGCATGATTACAGCACTTCGGGCACATCTAAAGAACTCATTCTGCTAGGTAGCACATATTTGGCATAGTGGTATGCGGCTCTGCTTCAGAAGCAGGTAGGTACTAGCCATATTAATGCTAACCTGTACTGGACAGCCTCACTATTTATTTGCATCGACAACACAGACACTGAGTTTGAAAGCAGGAATTCACACTACAACAGTTGTAGTACAACTGGATACGCGCTATCGGATAGCGGCTATCCAGCTGTACCTCAAGTGAAGTTTCTTCACTGCAACCTTCACCACTTGAAGGGAATGGGGATTTCTTTCAGGCGTTTCCTTTCCGACAGTGTGTGGCGTACCTTTAACAGGACCAGGATCATCTCCCCCCTCGAGAAGGCCCACAATTTGCCAGGGAGGACTGTGATTATAGTAGCGAGAAGATGAACGTGAACCATGAAATTTGATTGAGGTCGATGGCGGGTTATCTCCCGATGACATCGATTTGGATCTACTGGGCGAGTCTTTCGAAGTTAGGGAGAATGGGAGGATCTACCGTATGATTAGTAGAACGGTTTGTCGCTACGGTTACACCAATTTGGATCTCAAAAGCTTGCGATTGTGACGCGAAATCTTTTATCCCCTACCAATTTTCTGCACTGATGCACTGCAAATGAATCCATTAACAGGTAATCCGAGGTCTGGGAGTGATCTGGCTGAAATTTTCAGCCTGAAAAGTTATAGTCATGAATAAATTACGAGAAAAAGGTCGTCACCCGCTGTCTCCGAGAGCACGAAGCTTTCTGTCCCCACAGTAGTTACATAACAATCTTTATCACTCAATGCCCCATCATTGATGGGCCATCAACCATCATCCTACTTGAGGCAGGAGGGCAAAGACCTTCTGACTGGTCGCGACGTTGCGGTCACAATTGACGGTGATTTCCCCCAGGAGCTCTTGGTGATTGGACGTGCCATCATTGTCAGCGACAGCAACTGGAGGCCTATTGTGGATTGTGGAAACCCGAACGACAGAATAAACCCGAACTCCCTGAAGTTTAGTGTGTTTAGGGCCTGAACTCCGGAGCGATTCTTCTGCGATTCTCTTCAAGAGCAGAATGGCGGTGCTGTCGAAGATTCACAGTTGATAAACCCCGCTTTTTCAAGAATCAGAAAGGAATTCCCTCTGGTAACGTCTTGGCGGACCGCCAATGGCGGTGGGAAGTTGGAGAGGATATACTAAAAGGTTGCTCGTGGCACATGCGCCGGTGTCGGATCCGTAAGATGCAAGAAGCCTTCTTGAAGAAGGCTGGCTATGCTCTCCGAACTTGGAACTTCCAAGTTGGAAGAGGTGGATTCTAAACCTAAATTATGGCTTCTAATCGATGCAGAATCTCGACTGAGCTTGCTGAAGCCATCTTCACTACCAACTTACGGGCTCTAGGGAGATCGGCAGGCCGGGGACTCGTTGTTCTCAGAATTCGTCAGTAAGAGTTTCTGCCCGATAACTCTAGCTCGTTCTGTTTGATCAGGTTATCACCCGAAGCAGCAGCTAGGTGTCGAGGCGCGTCGTTACGGCGGCGTCGTATACGTCGCCAGTGGCGACTCGCCACGACTCCGTGTACCGTTCTCCGGCCTCGCTCAGTACTTTCATGCCGACAGTTCAAGGACGGTTGACCTCACGCAGTGAGCTCAGATTCTACGAAAAAGCCCACCGTGAGGAATCAGTGTTCTCCATGAATCTCCGCGATGAAACTTCCTACTCGATTCGCGTTTTTTCGGCAGGGCATGGTAGACTAGCACTGCGGAATGGCCGCCGACTCCTCAACTCACGAAATAATCGACCGACATCAGACACTTCCTGACAGGCAGCGGCAAACTCCTACGGAACAATCTGCGAGGGCCGCGTCTACAGAATTGAGGGCGCACGGCCTCAATTCTGTATAGTAGCCCAGATGATCAGGGCCTGATCAGACAATGGAGGTGGGCTGCAAGGTTCACCATTCATAGCCGGCCAAGCATGATTCTCCTGGTTGATCTCAGCGCTCGCCTTGACTCGTTATGTTTTTGTTGATCTCGTTGATCCCCTCGACTCGTTATCCTCCGTTTATCACATATGCCGCGTTCTTTTAACCCCCTCGTTTATATCGCCAAGCGGATGATGACTGAGGGAAAGATAACTGTAACCTTGATTTTCTAATGGCTCAGCATGAACCGTAAGAGTCAATGGTGGTTGGCAACCATTGATTGTTGACAGCTGCGTGGTGGGTTTGTCTTCAGCCATGAAGGCGCAGTTCATCCGGATTGGGTCCGTCGTCGGGAGCTGGCTGCGCGTCGCACTGCCCACGAGCTCTTCTCCGGGCATTGAAGAGAAGGATTCTGAGGATTCATCGCGTGCGGCTGGGCGTCCTGTGGAATGCTAAACGCATAATCCCGGTTAGGTGCTTCTGTAAAGAGACGGGTTTTGAAATCTGGAATCCAAATCGGATAACGAGATTGAAAAATTGAATCTTCCATCTGTTGTCTTCTTGATAAGAAGTTCTTTTCATCCGCCACTTGGCTCAGCCTCAGCGAAGCTTCTCATCGGAGTCAGATATGAACGTCACGCAGCGTGACTCCCGGACAGGAGTCGCCGGAATAACCTCACGAACGGTTGAAGTGTCGATTCGAGAATCACATAGGGTCCGATTCGGACTCCGATCTACTACTAGTAGACTACTAGGTGCGATCTTGAGCATGCGCCTGCGTTCACAGCAATTATCCACCTTTCCCCACTACTAGTGGGGAAAGTTAGTACCACTAACGGCAGCTAGAGCTGCCGTTGGCGGTACTACTGAACTGGTACGCATCTTCTAGCCTGCATGCTGCCCCAGAGACAGCATCGACCCTAGGAGGGGTCCCCTCCAGGGGAGCACCACTTGAGCAGTCCGAGGCTCGGAATTCGAGCACTTACCATCACGAGAAACTGCCACGGTGCCTACTAGGCACTGCCTAGTCTTCGCCTCAATCTAGCGGGATGATCACGGCTCATCCAAGTGTGATTGATTCTATCCTGGAGCTCTTCCTTTGCTGGTACTTCTGTCACGACAGAAATGGTGACGTGGCAGACAAGGCTAGAGGACTCCTCTAAGAGGAGATGAGAAACGAAGATGAGCGGCGTCTCAAAGTATCAGTCCGGCCGTAAGCCTCACACCTTGGCGCCCCTACGGCTGGGGCCGGAATGAGGCCAGCGTTGAGAGTTTTTTTCATACGGCAACAAAACTTTGGTGACGACTAGATGATGATCAATACCGAAAAAGCTGATAAAACTCTTGGATAGTTGAAGTTCATAAACCCCCTTCCCTTAGTGCTAAGTAAAATCTCGCGTGTCGTATTAACATTGTGACTCACAATTTGTGAGTGGCATGTCTCATTTCGTTCCCACTCAAGAACACGCAAAAGACGGCATTAAAGAAGCGACCACGACTTAAAGCATAGCCTGAGCTACTCTTACGCCAAAAGCGTCAATAAAGAGATGCTGCCGAGCTGAAAGGGTTAATAATGATGCACTAAATAGGAAACACAAGTATTGTGCAAGCCGTGCACTGCACGGCAGAACACCTTCGGGGTGTTCAAACAGCAGCAGCAGAGGGTAGGCCAGCACTCAGCGTGGAGCACCGCAATAACAGCCCGTCTCCGTCCTGAGACATTGTAGATGGTGCTCGAGACATATCCCGTTACACACACTTCCACCACAGAAATCCAGACGACGGAGTTGGGGATCGCACTGGGAGGGGCCGAATAGCAGGGCGAACCAGGCGATGGTGATTAGGGAGAGGTAGGTCTTAGCCATATTAATGATAACCTGCAAAGGGTAGCCGCCAGCAGCCTTACTGGATCCCTAGGCTGGAAAATACACTACGACTGGATAGAGTGTGAGTACTACTCACAGGGGCTGGTCTGAAGCATGCGCCGCCGAGTCGCGGCAGTTGCTGCTGAGCAGCAACACGCACACACAGTCATTCACGTCACTGGGGACATATCCTTCCTCGGAATTGACGAAGGAAAGTGGGAATAGGAGCAGCTTTCTGTAGCTCTCTCTCTCGCTGATTCGGTCGAGCATAGGAACAGAACCGCTCCCTTTCTCTCCAAACTGCTTCGTGTTCCCCCGATAATACGCTCCGCCAGCTGCCGTTGTTGGTACGACTAGCCTGGTAGGGATCTTCTAGCGTGCCTGCTGCCCCAGGGACAGCATCGACGCTAGGAGGGGTCCCCTAGAGGAGCACCACCTGAGCCTCGTAATCCAAGCGCTCATCGCGTCACTATTACTATAATAGTGGCACGGCATAGAATTGCTGCCTCAGTGAGGCAGCCTCACTATTGAACACGGCTCGACCGAAGACCCGTAGTGTGAGTTACTCTATCTTTGAACGGTCCCCCTCTGATACTAGTGTCACGACAGAAATAGGGTGTGTACGGGGGACATGGCACACGAGGCTAGAGGAGATGGAGAACGATGATGAGCCCTATCAGATTAGGGGGATCGGCCGAATTGATGAGCAGAGCCATCGTGGGCCAACCTTGGTCGTATGAAGAACTATCAGGTCCCCGTGATTACCGCTGAGAGTTTGTCAGTTAGCCACGAGAAGGCTTGAATTCAAGTTAAACTCCGCTGTGCCGAATCCTCAAGTGTTTGCTGCTCGTATGGCGATTCGCCGAAACGAGGCGGATGTGAGGAGTTTTTGATATACGATCACCAAAACTCTTTGGTGACGGCTAGATACGGGCGTTGTCAGAGCCGCTTCAAAGGTTCGTACTGAAAATCAACACTTACAGAACGCTGATGAGTTTCAGGCTAGATGAGGTTCATGAACGTCTCGCCAAACGAGACTCATCTGTGGTTCGTAATCTCGCATGTCATGATGACACGGTCGATGACATGTGTTATCCTGTTTCCACTCAAGAACACTCAAGAAGCGGCATTAAAGAGGAGACCAAGACTTGAAGCATACTCTGAGCTAGTTATACGCCCAAAACGTCGATGAAAAGATGCTGAAGCACTAAAAAGGTTAATAATGATTCATTACTTAGTAAAGATGGGTATTGTGCACGGCAGAACGTCTTCAGGAAAGCGTAGTTAAACAGCAGAGAGTGTAGGCCGGGCCGGCGGTCAGCGTGGGGCACCGCAATAACAGCCCTTCTCCGCGTTCCCGAGACAGTGTTCATGGTGCTCAAGACACACCCCGTTACAGACACTTCCACCACAGAAATCTAGACGACGGAGTTGGGCATCGCACGGGGTTGAGCATGATAGCAGGGCGAACCAGGCGATGCCGATTAGGGAGAGGTAGGTCTTAGCCATATTAATGATAACCTGCAAGTGACAGCCTTCAGCAGCCCCACTAAGCCCCTAAGCTGGACACTGGGACTTGATAGAGTGTTAGTAAGCAGGTAACAACCTCCGTGAAGGACTTGGAGGTATATCCTCATGGGCCATCCTCCACGTGAGGATGGTCCATGAGGATACGGTACCGTACCGGGTACGGTACCGTTCTGAGCGTCCATTCAAGATTTACATAGGGGGAGGTCTTAATCGTGCGCCTCCGGTCACGGCAGTTGCTGCTGAGCAGTAACACGCACACACAGTGATTCACGTCACTGGGGGACAAGACGGGGCATGTCCTTCCCCGGAATTGACGAAGGGGGAGTTGGGGTTCCCTGTTGCTGATTCGGTTGAACAGGGGAACAGGACGATACTCAATCTCTTCAAGCTGGTTCGTGATCTTCTCGAGAGTTCTCTCTGCTAGCTGTCGTTGCTGGTACTGCCAACCTGGTGGACATCTTCTAGGCTAGGAGTTCTAGCCTGCCTGTGGTTGGTTGACGTGCGGAGTTATCGGTAAGACGAAGTCGACCGAGGGCGCGTCGCAACGTCGATCATCGCAAGAGCTCGCCAGTCTTCCTGCATTTAGGCATTATTGCAGAACACCGCGCAGGTCTTCGCGCCTGGAACCACTGATCGCGGTCGTGCGTTGAGTTGAGGTTCGGATGTAACGTGCGGTTCAGGACGGCTCCTACATGCCCCTCGCTCTCCTTGGCGTGGTGCATTAGTTGGCTCGCCTGTTCCCCGTGACTCCCTCCTCTTCGCGTCGGACCCCCCTGCACCTCTGTCGCTTATGCGACCACCGCGCTCTTCCGCAGCCCTTTCCCGCTGCCTCCCTCTCTGCCTCGCGCCTCTCCACGCGGGCCCGTCTCTCTGTGCGCTTTCTTCTCCCTGCGCTCAGCAACTACTCTTCTCATGGCTGATCCCTCCACCTCTTCGGCTCTCTCTCTCACCACCCCCATCTCCGAGGCCCTCACTTTCTTGAGCGTCTCCCCCGACTTGGCGGCTACCATCACCGCCGCTTGCACCGCCGCCACTGCGGCTACTCTCAACGACGTCGCTCTCCTCGGTTACGACATGCTCTCTAGCATTGTCCAGGTAGAGGATCCCGACGTCAGTACGACCCTCGCTCTCAAGAAACTGGTCCAACTCGCCAAGTCTCTTGGGTCGACCCCATCTTCTACTCCCTGGACGGCACCTGGCACTCCCGTCCCTGCTCCGCCCGCGGCGGCTCCTGCCTCCTCTAAACGCGTTGCTCCGAGCTTCTCGGTGCTGCTTGGCGACCGCTCTACTCTAGTCGGCCTCTCTGCCGCCCTACACCCCCCTTCCACCCTCGTGTCTGACCTGTTCAACCAATCTTCTTCCGATAGGCCCCGACTCGCCTTCGGTTACAAGCTTCGCGACTTCCTGTCCAGCGACGATTCGGCATCGGCAACCTTCCCCGACGACTCGCTGCGCGTCCAACATCTCGGCAAGGCCCTGCTCCGCTGGTCTACTACCATGCACCTGTGCCTTGACCTGGGCCTCGCTTCCCTACTCGGACACACCTTTGCCACTCTCGACGTCGTTGGTAGCATCTTCTCTGGCCGCGCTGGCGGGAGCCGTACCGCTGAGGCCTATCACAACCTTATGATGAAGGAGTGTGCCGCTAAGCTGTCTGCTGGTGACTCGCTTGCAAACGTGGCTCAATTTCTTTGCCGTTTAGACTCCAACACGGCCTGTACTGCAGCTTTGACTGCTACTCCTCCGACTGCCTCTCCGGGCTCGTCGCGACGTTCTCCGGGTAAGGGTAAGGGCAAGGGCCTTCCGTCACGTCCCTTCCGCCCTTCCGAGTCTGCTCCAGCTCGCGACTCTTCCTCTACGGCCTCGCCTGCCCCTCCTTCTAAGCGACCTAAGGAGAGTTAGCTCCACACGACTTGCTGTTGCTGTCGTTATTACGCTGTACCACCACCATGTTGTGTTTCCCCGCCTGCCCTCTTCTTCTCGTTAGCTACTATTCCTCTTCCGCCGACCATGGCTCGCTCAAGGCGTTCTCTCATTGCCAAACGGGCACAACGCCAACGCCAGCGCCACCGTCGCTCGTCTGGTACTGCGTATCCTCTCATCCATATCGACCTCCCAGACGGTTCCACTGCTTCACTTCCACTTCCGGACGACGCTGATCTCCCGGATTGCACGCCACTAATCGCGAGCCCCTTCGCTGACTGTCATTACTACAAATCTTCGTCGACACATGTACTCCATCAGCGCCATGATGGACGTGACAACCCCTCTACTCCTGTCTCTCCGTCTCGGCACATTGAGACACATCTCGGTCAACATCATCCTCTCCTCGCGGACGAACCTTTGCCGGATACCCTTCTCCGTGCTATCGACTTCCTCTGCAGCCGTGGTATCAACATTTTGCAAGACCGGGAAAACCAGACGCGGTGCGTTCGCCGCCTCGGCCAAGCCCTATCCCGAATTCGCAAGCTATGGGTGAAGCGCATGCCGACAACTATCCGCGCCTTCTGCGCACATCTGCATCTACCCCTCATGCTGGTGCTTCTTCGTCGTGCTGGCTACGCTGACTGGCGGCTACCTGCTGAGCTTGTCTTCGGCTTGGCTGTTCACGGTCGATTCTCCGTTCCTGGCAACGTGTTCGCTCCACAATCTACTGAGCGGTGGACTTTCAAGCCTCCGTCTTCAGTCCTTCGCTCAGGCTGTATCCACGACGACCCACTGATAACACGTCTATCTTCGAGGGCTGTCACTGAGGATGATCAACTTCTTTGGGATGGCGCGATAGCTGAAACAAAGGACAACACTATGGGTGGCCCCTACCCTACCACCTCTGTATTCCCCGACCATCTAATCTCATCCCGGTTTATTGTGCATCAATTGACGAAAGATCGTCCTTGTGACGATTATTCAAAATCAAGCTTGAATGACTGCCAAACATTCTGTGGTAAAATAACTTTGCCGACCTTGGATGTTGTCATCTCCATGTATCGCCAACTCAAACTGACCTGGGATCAGTATGCTTCTCTCCGTGGTACTTCATCTTCAGCATCATCTATTGATCTATCTTTCTGGAATATCGACCACAAGTCCGCGTACCGTCAAGTAGCAGCTTTCCCGCTGCATTCAAACTCGACTTTGATTGCTCTGAAGAATCCCATCGACTCCTCGGTCTCGGCCTTCCTTCACTACGCACAGGCATTTGGCTCCCGCTCGAGCGTGTGGAACTACATGAGACTCTCTCAATCTCTTGTGTTCTTGGCTCGCACATACTGGTCGGTCCCTTTGGTAAGTTATATTGATGATTATTCAGGCGCTGAGGACCAATCTACAGTCTCCTCGGCGTACAACTCGTTTTTATTTCTGAATTCTATTCTTGGCTGGCAAGTCAAGGAACAGAAATGCAGTCCTCCTTCGGCTGACATAGTTCTTCTCGGCGTTCGCATACAGTTCATTTCTCGCACAGTTCACATCTCTCTTCCACCTGATAAACGCGACAAGTTAATTTCCACTATCACCGACATCTTGCATTCTAACACACTTCATTCCGGCTTGTGCTCCAAGCTATGCGGTAAACTTAATTTTGCTTTGTCAACCTTCGCTTCCCGTGCTGGCCGTGCCCTTCTTCGGGTACTCTTTCGTCATTCTCGCTCATCTGCGTCGACACCCACTCTTTCGTACCAGACTCGGCAAGTTCTCCGGAACGTTCTCTCCACTCTTCGTCAGCCCTCTCAAGGGCGCTTTGTTCGTCTTCTTTCTCCATCTCTTTCTCGTTCTGATCACATCATACTATATTCAGATGCTGAGGAACACGGTCGGTTAGGTGGTGTACTGTGCCGGTTTCATCATCGTATAGCCTATTTCTCAGAAGACTGTCCGAATTTCTTACGCGATCTCGCTCATCATCGCAAAACCCTGAGCGGTCCGAGACTCGGGATCCGAGCACTGACCTAGTCACCATCGCTATATTAGTGGATCGGTATTGAATGGTTGCCTCAGTCTGACTGAATGCGCGCGGCTCGTCCGAAGACCCTGAATGTGATCGATTCTACGCTGAAGCTGTTTCGATGCTGGTATTCGGGCCCCGACAGAAATCGCGCATGCACAGTGGACGTTGCAGGCGAGGCTGGACTCCAGCGGCTGGAGGAAAAGAAAAAACTATCACGAGGGGTGTCTGAAAGTATCAGTTCGGCCGTGAGCCTCACGGCTTCAGGCCCCTGCGGAAAGGGGCATATGGATGTTGAAGAGCATGAAAGATGTAGGAGCAATGAAACGAAATTTTGAGGGATATGAAATCTCTCGAGCATCCCCAGTTTTGGTACGCAGGATGGGGCGAACCGTTCAGCAGGACCAATGGCTCTGAGCTCCCACGATGGCCCTGAGTCATTGTAGAACAGCCACGAGAGGTCCAATGGTGAACTGCCGGGCCCCGTGATTGTTACTGTCGCCGACAGTCTGTCGGTGACTTACTGATATTGTGTCAGTTTGCTGAGAAAAAGCTTGGGCCCCACACCGCCGGATCCTCACGTGGTCGCCGCTTGTATGGCGGCCCGTCGAAACGAGTGAGTGTGATGGGTTCTGTTATGCGGTCATCACCGAAATGACGCCAAAGTGACGCTTAGGTGGCAACAAATTGATGCTGAATGAGCTCCGACTATGAAGGTTCATGACGATGTCGATCAACGCTGTGAGAACGCTGACGAGACTCTTGGCTAGTTGAGGTTCATCAACTTCTCGTTTGTGGTGTGCAGAATTATTCTACTAGACTCTAGTAACTAGAATCTCCCATAACAGTGACATTGCCCGTAACATGTATTGTCTCGTTTTCACTCAATAACACCCCAAAAGCGGCATTGAAGAAACTCTGAGCTAGTTATACGCCCAAAACGTCAAAGAAAAGATACTGGCGAACTAAAAAGGTTTATGATGATTTGTTGTGAAAAAAAGCCTGGTGCGGCGGAACATCTTCAGGGAAATGTTCAAACAGCATCAGCAGAGTAGGCCAGGGGTCAGCGTGGGGTACCACAGTAACAGCCCTTGTCCGCGTGCCCGAGACATTGATGATAGTGCTGAAGGCATAACCCGTTACAGACACTCCCACCACAGAAAGCCAGAGCACGGAGTTGGGCATGGCATGGTTGCGGGCCAGATAGCAGGGCGAAGCAGATAATGGTGATCAGGGAGAGGTAGATCTTAGCCATATTAATGATAACTTCAAGTTATTAACTTGTAAAGGACAGCTGCCAGCCCCACTCAGTCCCTCACAACACTAGGCCACCGAGTGAGGAAGGTCCAAAACTCGTGGAGTAAACTGTGTATGCTATACATTACACCTGGATACGGACTCCGCCTCCGAGGCGGTGTTCGACCTTGCAACGTTATCAAGAGCGATTTAGAAGTTCTTAAAGGACTTTAATTTCAAGCGTGAATGCCGCCATCGGACGGACCCTCATCAAGGCGCTTCATTCAGCAGCACGCAGAGGCATTTGCATTATAGCGACAACTACAATCATTGCTGCTACGTACCCGCCTTGCTCTTGGTGCGCCTTTGCTGGTTATACGTACGTTCGTCCCAGTGAGCACGTGCGTTCCTCGTCATGCTATTGAACATGCGTTCACCTTGAATCCAACAACTAGATCAGTTTTTCCGAACTCCTCCTGAGTCCGGTTTTACCTCTCTTTGAGCCCCGTCTCAAATAGCCACACTGTACTGAGTTTTGGGGCACATTATTGCATCACCACAACAGAAGGTGATAACATTGCATATAACCACCGGAAAGAAGGAGACATGTCCTTCGGGATTGGCGTTAGCGGATGGGAAGGGCAGCAAGTTGCCGTCAGCAACAGGTCGATGCTATGCCTCAGAGGCATTCAAACTTGGTGGATTGTCATGGTCTGGAAGTTCAACCTCGGAGGTTGTGGGACTGTGTGTGGCTCCGCTCCTCGTCAGAGCCATGTGGAGTGGTCCATCTACAAACTCCCTAGCTCAGATTTTGCAGCCCCAATTTGGGACTATCTCCCATTGTTGCGCTTCCGGAAGACCATGGAACAAGAGCGAGCCACCTCTCGTGACGAGGGTCTCGTCCGGGACCCGGAGTGCCACTCCGGGCTTTGCTGATGAATGGCTGTCCTCCCAGTTGAGGAGCTCATCGATCAGGACAATGAAGCTCGGATATTTGGCTGACGCGCTCTCATCCTGAGCGCGCCAGAGGGTCCCTTGAACTGTTCATCTCTCTCCTCGACGAGTCGTCGACGACGCCTCTGTCCTCCTCCTTGAGCTTCTTAGATCGCGCGATAGCAATGACACCGCCCCAGTAGGCTTTTAACTGGTCGTATAAGTCAGTGTGGGTTCAAACTACGTGAAGAAAGTTTCTTCAAGAAACGTACGTACCCACAAGCGTACCGCGCAACCTTCACGAAGGTAAAGAGCAGGGCTGCGACAAGTCGTCGCCGACAACGCATGTAGGCCGCGCGTGTTAGGGATATTATTAGGCTAATGTTATTAGCGCGTTCTTCGCTGCAAGATGTTCTCCCGAGCGCTGCGCACGAGCGTGCACGTGCAACTCCAGCCATCCTCGGGTCTCAACGCGAGAGAAATCAATGCAATTCTTCCCTGGCTTATCGACATTGATGGCGGAGGTAAGTACATGAAAATATCCTCTGGGAACGTCCTTAGGAAGCACCCTGCACCGTTCAAGTTGATGCAGAGCGATTCAGCGGTATTTTAGCGACACCTTGCCGCTGGCACGTGTCACTCTTCCACGGTTTTTGGCGGGTCCAGGGTTCGATCCCTAGGCCACAGCATTTTTTCACGTTCCCGACTCACTCTACGAATTTCGTGGCGCGTGACACAGCCCGCCACTACTGGCCTCCGGCTACCAACTCTTGTAGCGTATGGTGAACTGATAGTGCTGCTTATCCTCGTTGTCCTCTTGTGTGTCTATCACAATACCGTTAGCTTCGGGCCTGGGATTCTCAGGCTGCAAAATTAACCAAGGTTTGCCGGGTGAACTTTCGGATAACACTGCGACCAAACATAATACCACTCCACCGCTACTTCCCGCTACACACGTGGTGGTGAGCTGAGGTAGTCGTCCGCTTCCGGACTTACCCAAAATGACCCTCAGTCACTCCCTGTGGACTGAATCGCCTCTCCAAGGAGTTCTACGAATTTATCACTGATGGACATGATAGGCTGTCGGAGGCAACTTCATCACGAACTTGTTACTTTTCGTCACGCCCTTCATAAGCTTCGTGCCGGCCGAGTATCTTCTCAGTGCGTTGGGTATCATTATGGTGCTGCCAATGCCCCAAGGGGACGCGTCTCAGTCCCTTGCCCTACCCCAGGGGAAGCCCGCTGTGGTCCTGCGATATTGCGTGATGACTCTGTGGGTCCTGATACCCTTTAGATTCGTAGTAACAATCATCATCAACAGTGGTATCCAAGGTTGAAGCAGGTCACTAGCGGATGGAAGATACTCGACCTCTTCGGTGTCCTCTTACTCAGCATCATTGGGACGGTACTACTGCGGGAGGACCCAATACTCAGGCCGTGCTCCGAACGCCTACTGGCTTGCCTGGGCGAGGTAGTAGCAGAAGTGGGAGGCTACCACTGGTAGTCGTAGTAGCAGTGTTGTATTTATTGATTATTTTATCGGTGAAAAATATTTGATATTGATTTGGTATTATTCATTGAAAATGAGTAGTAGAGGATCGTCGCGGTGTCTGGAAGGGCGCTCGGGAGACTGTTATGAACAGATCGCAATGGCAGAAGCGTACCACACCTCCCCTAGATCATTATAAGCGCTTACTGACTCATTTGTAGCGGTGGGCAGCCTTGAGATCTCAGTCACCATCATTTCAGTCCTGCGGCCCCGGTGGGAGTATGTGCCTGATGCCCTTCGGAATGATATCCTTCATAAGTTGTCTCTTCGATCTCATCACCTTCATCACCGTGCTCATGAAAACCATATCGTACTCCTTTACGGGCATGCCGCTCTTCGCCACTCTCGTCTTCGGGATCAGCGTCATCACCGAGGTAGTACCACACCTCCACCTACTCCCGTCCAGTCATCACCACAGGCGATGGCAGCTTACAACGTTTACCTCATCGTCACGACCATGCAGGGAGACCAACAGCAGGCCAATGGTGACACGGCAAGGCCGCCACCGTTCGCTCAGCCGCTCTACACGGCGCAGTGCGTATCTTTCACCCATGAACTTCGCGCAGGGAGGTCGTCGCAGGTACCGACCGCAACAGCAGGACGAAGAAGCGGCGCATGAGGGTCAAGCAGGAGGGGCCTTTGTACCATTCCAAGGAGCTGGCACTAGACTGGGATAGTATATTTTTTCATCAATCTCACATGACTTCGAAATAGTTTCTTTTTTACCCGCCTTTTTTCGTTGCTGATGGTCATCAGCCTCTCGTTGTCAGCGTGTTGTTATGGCCCTCAGCAACTCGGCCAAGATCGCCCTCGCGGCTGCGGCATCTCGAGTCCTTTGCCTGTCGATCGGCCTCCTTTCGGCGCGGTACCTGCACCCCTATGATACGTCTGGGAACATCTACCCGGGTGCACAGGATGGTTTGGGGAGGTGGCTCAGCCCGCTGGCCTACTGGGACGGTGTCTACTTCCTGCGGACGGCTGAGATCCAGGGGTACGAGTACGAGCACACCCACGCCTTCTTCCCGGGCCTGCCCATCGCCATCAACCTCTTCGAAGGTCTCCTGCCGACCGCCATGCCTCGGATGGATCGGTTGCTTTTGAGTGGCGTTCTCATCACCAACATCTCCTTTGTCGTTGCATCAGTCCTGCTCTACTGGCTGGGTCTGGCGGTTTTAAGTGGCGACCACGCGGCTTCGATCGCCTATTATGGCGCGCTGTTCTTTGCCATCCCGATGAGTAACGTTTTTATGTCGGCTATTTACACCGAGTCCCTCTACTGTTTGCTCACCTTTGGGGGCCTCTTGCTGCTCTACACCACCAGCAAGGGCCATCACACAGGGGCGATGATTTGCTCGGCGGTTCTGCTGGCCGCAGCGACTCTGACCAGGTCCAACGGCACGCTGAACGCCCCTTTCTTCGTCTCCTACGGCATCCATAATAGGTGCCTTCTCCTGGTCATACCACTCGTCCTGCTAATCGTCCTCCCCATGGTGGTCTATCTCCACTACGCGAGGTCCCTCTACTGCTATGATGGTGATGACCTGACCAGCCGGCCCTGGTGCTCGGGAAGAGGGAACGTCTACAGCTACATTCAGAAGGAGTATTGGCATGTCGGTCTGTTCGATTACTACACCCCGAACAATATCCCCAACTTCCTCCTCGCAATGCCGTCCATGGCCATCGCCATCACCGCCGTCGTCCGAGGTCTCCTCGTCTACTGTCCTTCCCTGCGGAAAGGCCTATCGCCCAAGGCGTGGCTGCATGGTGTCGTTACTGCTGCTAATGACTATGAACGCTCGCCTTTCGTCTTCCAGCTGATGGTCCTCACGCTGTTCACTTTGCTGTGTGCAAACGTCCAAGTCATCACGCGTTTGCTGACCGGCTGCCCCCTGTACTACTGGCAGCTCGGGAGGCTCTACAGCGATGTGAAGTTGAGTCGAGGGAGTAGAATATTGTTTTCTGTCTATTTGTTGTTCCATTGTGCATATTTCTTCATCGGCCCTGTAATGTTTTGTAACTTTTTGCCGTGGACGTGAGAACCCTGGTTTCCTCACGCCCGCCGGATTGGTAAACTCGTCATCGCGCTTTTGCGTTGTCAGTGGATGAGGGCGGCTCGAGTACACTGACCATCAGGCTGATGGCCACGCTGACCATGGCCTGCGTTGAGGGACACAACATGTGCTCGTACTGATGGACGAGTCTTCGCCATGCAAGAGCGGCCTTTCTTGTGTTGACTAATAATCGACGGCGCTGTGCTGAAAGTTCGGAAGGCCTCGTGGTAGATGGTCGCTCATTAAATGGTGTCACCCCTACCATCAGACCTTTCCAGTAACCGGCTGGGCTCAGCCCAACAGAGCACCTTGCTCACGTTTGGCATACTTGTGAGTGCGTCTACTCTGTACTCTCGCCAGACCGGCAAGTCAGGCCGTGACGGTACTCGTCGCCGCGACGCTATCCTACTCGAGCATCGAACCTCTGCTGAGGGACCCGGTCGTGTCACAGGCCTTGCCATCGTCCGGCCTTGGTGACGATGGTGGACGTGTATGGTTGCAGACAGTCTTTAGTACGCAGCTCACTCCTGCAGTTGCTGTGTGAAACAGTTCGGTAGGCACCAAGGATGACCTCCTGCTGGCTCCACATTTTATAAGCCATTACGTCGGCCTCGGCATACCGCCCAGTCAAATGCTCATCATATTGCATTCGCAGACACCGGACTCTCGAGAACTTGTGGAGTTCAGAGATCTGATAAACGGGTGACGCATCTTACGATTTCGTATGATGCAGGCTTCGACCTAAGATACGCTTCCAGTGTGAGTGTGGAGGAGTGGATCGGCGAATACTCGAGTGAAGTTATGGAAAGACGCCGTAACAAGATGATGAAGAAGACCCATCGGCTGCGGGAAGCCGAGCATTGGATCGTCCACGCCGACTCAGATCAGCTCCATCAAATTCCCGGCGGAAATATTCAGTCATTCTTGTAGGCAGCAGCCTTCACGACAGCAGTGAAGTTAACATCCTCAGGCAAGTGGTCGAAGACGAGGGCTACAACGCCGTCTACGGCCACTACGTTGACCGAGTGACACAAGACGGCGGCCTCCCTTCAGTCCGCGTACTCCCGCCGATAGAATTTACTTCGTCCAGGACGTCTTCCTGCATAGACCACCCCCTCGTTATTCGACCAGTTCCCGCTCGCCTGTGATGTGACGAAGGCCGTGGTTGGGATTGATGTAGGGGAGACGCTGATCAGTCTATTGCCCGGGGTTCGCGTCAGGTCCCTCAGAAGGTTCTGGCTTTTCGAGCGTATCTTAGGTCGAACCGAGGCGGTGGCAAGGTGAAGAACGAATCTTTAGCGTGCGTTTATCCGGTCCTCCTCAAATCCCATCACTTCAAATGGGTCCACCAGGTGAAGGAGAAGCTGCACCGACGAGTTCAGACGTAACATTCTGCCCACTACTCGAGTCAACCTAAGATACTCTTTGCGACGTACTCTAATCAACTTGAGATATCTTTCCCGAACTTCGAGCGCTTTGAACGGACTCGCCCACTGACGTATCCGAAATGAACACGTTTCTTAGGTATGTCTACCCTCTGCCTGATCGCTTCTTTCTGTGCTCAATAAACTCGCCTAAACTCATCCCTCTTGAAACAAGACACTTCGGTGCTATCCTGACTGAGCCGCTCTTCGGCGTTAGAAAAATCACACACTAACGTTTCCGTCATATCATAACTCCATCATAGCACTTCACAAATTTTTAGATACCAACGTAAAGGCTACGGTTGGTGGCAGGAGAGCCAAAACGTATTGGACCACCTCGAGCAGCACTCAGGCCGTCTGTGTGTTGAGTGCAGCAATCTGTCCTGCATCACCGCCGAGACGACCCTCAAACGAGTAGTGAGTATCCCTGAGGCCGAGGTGATGACCACCCTTCCTCCTCTTTAGAGAGTGCCCGGTCACGTCCTTGACATTTGCCCCGTTGGGCGTCTTGTCTGAATGTCACTCGCGTAGCGTTTGGTAGTGCCTGGCCTACGATTTTTGAGTGCGTAACTTTAAGTCCAACGCCGACAGTACGGCTTCGATGAAGCCTCTCGCAATGGCGGATCAGTTGAGCCTGTTAACTAGGCCCTGCTCATCAAGCCAGGGAATGTTGCTCTCAGCGGGAGGTCAACGTCAGCTGGGGATTTTCGAGTGACTAGGGAGCCCGAAAGGTCAGGGTGGCCCTTCGATTGCCTCTTCCTTTACACATCCTCCGGTACATCGTATACTCACCGCCGTTCTCAACACGACGTGAGTCAAGCAAATAGTACAACTGTGGTCCTCCAGGGTTACTGGATAGCCTCTAACCACCTAACCGTTTTGTTTGTGATTCGTGTTGCCGGGAACTATTAACAAAAGGCGGAGTGTGTACAGAGAAGAGGTGCAGGAATTGTTAGTATACAAATAATATGATCAGTCAACTGGAGAGATGCCGCTGCCGGCGCCGCTGTGACGCCGTCGTCTGTTCCTTCTTAGACGTCCAATCAATGGCAAGCAGCACTTACTCCTGCACAGTATCCAAAAGACAAGGGGAATTATTATTATAATAAACAGGACGAGCTGCTGCCAGCCGGTGGCTAAGTAAGAATCTTTGGCAAGGCCGTACTGGTGGACACGAGGCTCGAGGTGAAAGGAAGTTGAGGAAGCAACATGCTGGTACAATCGAGAAGCGGAGTGTTCGTTAACTCCTTCGGACTGCGGTCCCGTTGTATAGCAAGAATTGGACGGCAGCAACCGGCACAGACCAGAGTCTTCATTCCAACTTGCCCACCCCCGACCATCTTTGTCGTCGTTGATGGACGCCAGTTGAAGACACTGATTGAGCGTGAGGGGCCCTCGTTGTAGAAGAGGAGGTTGGCTGCTGCTGCAGGATGATGATGACGACCGATCCTTCCAGTCAGCCTCGACGCTTCGGTCCTCTTCTCGTTCCACCTCGTCACACTCGAAGTCGTCGTAAATGCTCCCGTCGCTACCCCGACAAACTCGGTAACTGAGCTGAGACATCAGGATCGACAAACTGAATTTTGGCGTACCTTTTCGAGGCGCGGAGACCGAGCGACCCTGGCTCGGAGACATCCTCGAAAGTGAATGATATTTGACACACGCCGGAACGAGTATCAGCATGGGATGGTATTATGGGCGGCTTAGCTCGAGATCTCAACGGCTCGAACTGGTATCTAAGGTTGACTCTGGCGAGACTCGGAAGTCAAAGATTCCCACTTCATATCATAGAATCCCATCTCGACTGGCGGTAGATAGTCGGCCGTCGCGGCAGCAGAAGGTTCGATGTCGACCAAAGGCGATGCTGTCTGAATAAGGAAAGGAGTGGTACGAGGAAATTCAGCCGAAAATCCCGATCCAGTAGTTTGATTAGCTTCTAAACTTCAACCAGCAGCATCGACAACCGTCGGGTTCGAATTTCTAAGTCTAATCGTCTGTAGAAGTCCCCTATAGTGGAAGGACGGCCCGCTCGAGACAGGGACTCACATCAGAAGGTCGAGGTGCCCAACAGTCGTCGGCGAAGAGCTCGAAGCGTCGTTGCCGCCACCGATGGAGGTACTCGGGGACGTAATGGTCGATAACAACAACTCTGTAACAGAAGACACCAACAGTCCCTCAGCAGCCGCTGGAGAGTCCCCCCACTCGTTCGGATCATTGACGTCCTGGTGGAACATGGTATGGGTACAGGAGGTGGCGCAATCACACTGGGGCTCCATAAAGCGAACTGGCATGTCGACCCGTTCCCAACTGAAGAGGAGGACAGTGATGAAGGTAACCTCGGCAGGATGCCCTACGACACAGGCATGAGCCAGGCGCCGATACCAACGTCCTCGTGAATCCAGGATCTCAGGGGAACGGGCGGGTCGGAAAGATACTTTGCCAGTTTGTAAGACAGCATATACCCAGCACCTGATAGATGTCGACCTCTTCTGTGAATGCTCATGTCATAAAGATACCTTTTGCATGCCACGGGTATTTCTCTATTCCGGTCAACTCAGCGAACTCACCATCGTACCTGATGATCACGAAATGAGCAGCTATCAGACTGAGGAAGGCGACCGACCATTTATTGTCCTTGTCTCGAGGGTTCCAAACGACGTTGGTGGTCTCGAAGGCTCCTGCGTAGATCGTCCGGCCCTTCTCCCACAGGTTGTGGAGTCGATGAAGTCGAGAAGACGGTCCACGTGGACGTAAGAGTCGGTATCGGCCTTCAGGAGAAGCTTGAACCTGAGTGTGGGGGTGATGGCCCGGCAGGAGTAGGGGGAATTATGGTACGAATTGGTTCGGTGCACGATCTCGTGGATGGATAGCCTGGTCTTGGTGGCGAGATTCCGATAATAGTCGTTGAAGTCGGGAGGCAAAGTGATAATATCATCTGAGGGGTAGTGGAAGCAGGAGTAGAGGTTGGTGATGTTGTGGTACTACTACCGAATTGCTTCATCTCGGCCATTGCTGTATCCCTGGTGGAATTATCGGGGTAATGAGCACCAACGGTAAATACTAATTTGATGGTACGTAGTCCGGCACGGTTATTCTGAAGTGGATGATGATTTGGGCGATTGTTGGTATTATACTATTACCTGCTCATGACCCCTCAACTGACGAGCCCATCCATCTCGAACAGCACATCTTCGAGAGAACTCCGTAATATGGCTCGGTATCACTATCACCAAATCCCAATCGTATTCTACGCCTCCTCCCCTCCCTCTGCACTCTGATGGTTATTATCGGACATGATGAGGGTCACCTCAAAGCCCCTCCTACTAGGAGCTTCCTCCCACCACGCCAACACAACCCCATAAATTCAGCAAGGAACAGTCTGACCTCGAGAAAATTTCCAAGCTCCAGCTAGGTATCTTCAGTTGGTATCATTGTCAAGCTTCGACCTAAGATACTGCCGCCCTGGTGGAGTAGGTAATGGAACAGGATGGAGAGTTGCAATGATAATAATGACGACGACTATCACACTCGAGTCAGCGAGCTGAGCGATGAGTTGGTACAAGACCATCGAAGGGGACTGCGAAAATATATTTTGTCTTAGTTTTAACTACAGTAGCAGGGACGAGGCCAGCAGCCACTTTAGAACCATCGCAGACGGACCCCCTTAGATTGTGGAAGAGTAATTTTCGCGTACGAGCGAGGGATTGGGGATGGCTATCCCCAACCGAGGGGATAGGGAAATCCACAAGATGGTATAAATTGAGATCAGCAGCAGCAGAATGGTCGGAGACACGACGACCGTTGAAGCTGCGAGGTGACGGAGGAGTGGTAGTAGTATCAGAAGGAGTACTATACATGACAAACAGCATACGACAGCAGCAAACAAAAGACAAGCTTCAACCTAAGATTCCTCCAGTAATGGCCATCATCATTCTCGTCGATCTCGAGCCACACGACCGCCCCTCTTCAGCAACCACCGCCGCAGCAGGAAGAGGCCACCAACACATAGAAGAATACAAATTAGTGGTGGTGTGATGAGCCATCGCCAACCCTCGATGATGCCATCTGGTCCGTCCCCACTGATCGACCGTGACGAGGCCAGGCGACCCACCTGTACAACAGGCTTCCTTCTAGAGAGGGACCAGGGCGATTTCATAGGCTTTAGATGGTCGGTGGAAGGCCGGTACACTTGAACCTCCTCGCCGAAGGAAATCGCAGATGGCGGATACCTTGCGCTGTCGCAACCCGTAGCGTTGTATACAGTACACTGACCGATAGAACCAGGGTTGAAGGGAGAGGGTGATGATGACGACCATGCAATGAGAAGTCCCTGGGTCGACCTAATATACCCCGACTCCGATTCTGGATCGCCCGAGAGAATTCGGGATTCCTCTATCGACAGGGCTGTCTTCGGACTCCTCCGATTGAGTGTAAAATCGGCCGAGCTCCTCACACTCGGCCAGCGGGATGAGGTCCCGGACGAGAATGGGGCGAGCGCAGGCGCTGGGGGAGGCCTCGGGTACCCTCTTCCAGTCGTCTTGGAGCTGCAGCGATGCTTCCATCGAGGCCGCCTGCAGAGGCTGATTCCGGCTGTCTTCGTTGGTCGACGGTATGCTCAGGAGGGAGGACGCGGTGCATTCGAACTCATCGTACTCGTTGCCGTCGCTTCCTCGACAGACCACAAATCTGACACGGACAGACACTTCCGTCCCCTGCAGGAGAGAGCATTATTGATGGATAGCCGGGTAGCTACTTATAGGCGTACGAAGGATTGCGCTGTAGAGATCTTTTCTTCTCTAGCGAAGTGTCACATCTCGTCACCGAAACTTGTGATACTTGCTAGTACCGGGCATAGCCATAGCAGAAAGGAGCAGGCTGAAGATGGCTGAGGAAGACTCAGCCGCCTTCAGAACTACTGAGGCCTACGCTGGCTTGCGATGGCAGTAGACAAGAGAAGTCCAAAAGTGCCACTCCCATCCGGCAATTCGTCGCCTAGTGCTCCTAGTGGGCTCAAAGGCTACTAAAAACATCAACCCCTACCACCCACCTCTGTTTTCTGCTGCCTCCAACTTCGCTGTCGTCACGTTCTTCTCGACGACTGGCGGCCCTCAACCGTCCAGCGGCCGGCGACGGGCTCGGGGATTCACTGCGCCCGTATTCTCGCTTATCACTATCCCGTTCCCACTGGAATGTCAGTTGGCACACTCCCGGATCTGGTGTCACTATGGTCGGGTAGGATAGGGTAACCGTAGGCCCCCAACGGATGAAAACGGTACCTAACACCGCCGCTGCCCCTTCAACCACCAGAGAGACTTCCCTCGGCTTACGTGTAGCCCATCATGCCAGTAGTAAAGGCGGAGTTGTGACTATCATCAACCTCGATGATGTCCCTCGGGAGATGACCAACGCCGTCCGCGGCCGAGGCCCAGCAAGCGTCGCCAATGACCTCGTACCGTCGCTGTCGCCAACGCTGGAGGTACTCTGGGACGTAGTGATCTATGACCACCGGTCTGAGGTGGGACGAAGGAAGATAGACGAATCGTCCTGGTTTTGGTAATGGGATTGGAAACGATTGGTGTGGTATTGAAAGATTAGAAAAAATGTGGGACCGGAAAAAGCGTCGCGGCGGATGCGCAGAATTTTCGGCGTGAAAATTTCAGAAAATCTGAAAATTTTTCCACAGTGTATCAATGGAAAAACCAGGTTTTTGATGAGAATGGAAATGACACTTTCGAGCGCACTGGTGATGCCGTCGAAAGATACCTACTCCTTGCGTAAGATCTCATCGTCCTCGTCCTGATAAAACGTATCCTCATCACAGGTCGCACCACAGCCGCACTCGGGCGTCATGAAGGATATCGGCATCGAGACACGACGGTGACTGAAGGAGGAGGAGAGGGATAGCAGAGGAGACGCAGCCTTCGAGACGTACTCAATGGCCATCAACCACGACCCCACACCGACGTCCTCGTGAGTCCACCGACGAAGTGGCAAAGGCGGGTCAGCCAGGTACTTGGCGAGGTCGTAGGATACTATGTACCCAGCGCCTAGCGAAGACGATGCTTCTTCTACTAGCTGATGAAAATGATAAACTCACCCTTCGCGTTGTAGGGGTAGTGCTCGAGGCCCGTCATCTGTTTGAAGTCACCATCCCACCTGCACGAGCAAGACGATGACGATGCGGGGAAGGAGTGGTATACCATTTTGAGCCCTTTTCCTCTGGCCGCCATTCGACGACGTCCGTCCGGAAGGCCCCAGCATATACTCGACGATCGTTCCACATTCCCTCCTTATCGATGAACTTGAGCAGCCTGAGAGCACACCACTACGAGAAAGGAGGGAAGGACCTCTCTCACCTTTCTAAGTGGACAAAGCTGTCGGTGTCCGTCTTGAGAAGGAGCCGGAACCTGAACGAAGGCAAGACCTCAGTGGCACGGCAGACAGCAGTTTCGACCAACTTTCCGATATTGTGCACAGCATCACGCATAGAAAGCCGCGTCTTTGTGGCCAAGGAGCGGTACTCGTCTACAAACTCTGATGGGAGGACGTGGATGTCACCTGAGAAGGAGGTAAGAGCGTATTGAAGGTGGGTGACCGGCTTACCAAATTGCCGCTGCTCTGCCTCCGCCATGGCCCGCGTTCGATCGTCAGGGGCGTGGGCTCCAACGATGAATACCAACTTTACTGTTCTTTTGCCCGATCGATTGCCCTGCGGAGAACACGCTTCGACCTAAGATACTAATTGCAGTGAGAACTAACCTGTTCATGACCTCTGAGCTGACGCGCCCAGCTGTCGCGGACGGCACATCGACGAGAGAACTCCGTTATGTGGGTCGGGACCACGATCACCAGATCCCAGTCGAAGTGCTCATCGGGTGGGTAGGTGGGCTCAAGGTTGGGCAAAACGACCTAGACCAAAAGCTACTAATCACGAAGGGAACTGGAGAGCATCCTCACCTGAGATTCGCTAGCACTGTCATCTGCAAAGGTCAACATAAGATTCCCCTTACCATCGACCTGTCTTCGACTACCATCGTACATCGGCTGCGACACTGGTACTGATGCCGAGGGGCGATGACTTGGCGAGTCGGCAGGAGGGATGGGGAGGACCTCAGCGGCCGAGGCCTTCGTTGACAGGGCAAGAAGGGAGGCCAGAAGCATATACATGAGCAGCCCAGACCGACCCCTGCCGGCTCGGTGAGTATGAGTGCCTTCCGAACTCCTGTCTATCGCTGCTGTTTCTGATGTAAATTTCATTGTTATTTTCCCAGGCACCGGGGTGCTGGACGGGCAAACAATATAACTGGAGGAGAGCTCGACAGCAGAAGGGCAACGCGACAAGCTCGAGGCTGGTCAAAGGGACGAAGAACATACTAGAAACGGCGAGGAAGAGGACAACGGTAATGGTAATAGAAAGGCTATACAACACTCGGAGGACGCGAGGGAATATCAAACGCTGAAGTTGGAATTGATGGGGTGGTAGTCCCGGAAGAGCTTGCACACCAGTTTCCTCAGGGCGAATCTTTTCGACCCTGGTCGACCGCCTTGAGTGAAGGAGTCGGTCCGACTTCGTCCGCGAGGAATAGGGAGAGGTGTGGTACTCCGATGCAGCAGAGCGGAGAGGAGTTTGACGACGACGAAGACGACCAGCACTAGAATGACCAGCCGGAAGAGGTCCTTTGAAAGTAGCCAAGCTGCTGAGAGTGCTTTGGCTGACCTGCTACCGATGACGCGCACAATACCAACTTTTTCGGAACTCTCGAGGGCCGGCGGGGAAGGCTCCGCGCGAGTAGGCAGGAAGAACAACCCGAAATCCATCGTACTGTCTGCAGCAGCCGATTCGTCCGACAGAACCTCCGACCCACTCACAGTACGTCGATGGCAGTGATACTGGTCATATACATAACAATCACCCCAGAGGTCAGCGCCACGCTTCTGCTGCTGCAAAGCAGGTCGGGCGAGGGGCTCATGCTGGGTCCATTTGAGGATGGTATAATGACCAGCCCATGCAAGATATTGACACTGCGGTAGAGTAACGCGCCCTCTCTTAATGACCGGAGCAGCTGTGCAGTCGCTGTCCCCTCCTAGAGGAGTCCATTGATCGAGCGGGAGGAAGTAGAGGGAAGGCAGCAGAGCGGCGGAGTCGACGTCGGCCCGGACCTCTCGGTCTTCGTCAAGATCATCACCATTGAAGCTACTAACCGCGGCTGGAATCACCGAGGTCGGGTCACCGCACTCGAACTCATCATAGTCGTACCCGTCGGTGCCCCGGCAGACCATGCACCTGATAATCAACCGTCATCACCAGGCATTCGTGGCCAAGTGGCGGAGCTCGCTGAGCCTCGAGATAGTCAGGGCACCCGAGAGTCCCCGGTTCGAAACCCCGACCCGGCATTTTTTCTTTCAAAAATGATTTTTACCCACATCTCTCATTGTCGAGTACTTGAACGAAGAAGCCGAGCCACAGCGAATCCGTTTGGTTTGCGTCTTTTGCTGAAGAGAAATAATCCGCACGCATGCACACTTGGAATGATCAGCTTGCACCCGAAAATCCCTGCTCGCTCCGCCATCATCAGCCCAGCGACCGCACTACCTTTCCGAGGAGGACGCGGACGAGGGAGTCCAATCAAACTGGATCCCGCAGACCCCAGATCTAGTGTCACTGTGGTCTTCTAGGTGGGTCGAGGACTGCAGTGCAGAGCTGGCGAAGGCCGGCGCCAACTGCAGTGGCGTGAGAGCGTACCTGGGCTTCTGTGAGAGCGATGACCACACCGCTAGCCTTACTCGTTCTGGAGATCTTCCCCACCAAGCCACATGGGAGCGTAGCACTTCCTATTCACGGGAATAATCCCGTCTTCAGGTCGACTATGGTCATCCACAGGAGCATGATCAATCGGGGAGGGAGGGTCCTGCCAAGGCGCGTTGTGAGATCGCCATGATGCCGGTTTTGTGGTACCGTGAGGACTGTCGCGGCAGAGCGCTGGGGGGACCAACAATCGTCACCGAAGAGCTCCATTCGCCTCTGACGTATCCGATGTAGGTAGGGGGGAACGTAGTGGTCAATGACGAGATGCCGGCCACCGCTGAAGGACAGCAGCGATGAGAGTGTGGACAAGGGAAGAGGAATCAGATCGAGTAGATGGCGGAAACGGGGAGAGGCAGCTGAGTCTGGGATAACAACCTACAGATCGTTGATTTTGTCCACGCACTCCAAGGCACATTCACACTCGGGGGCAGCGAAGCCGACTGGCATGTCGATCCGACGGTAACTAGTAGCGGGAGGAGTGGTATTGATGGTATGGGCTGTTAGTATTATTATTATTATTACTCAAGAGACATTAACCATGCTCCTACTCCTACATCCTCATGTGTCCATGACTTCAACTGTAATGGTGGATGGGCGAGATACTTGGCCAAGTCGTATGATATAACATAACCACCACCTGAAGGGGGCCAATAGAGGAGGGGAGGTAATAATAATATCATTACCCTGAGCATTCCATGGGTACTGTGTGAGGCCTGTCATCTGAGTAAACTTACCATCGAACCTGACCATCATCATCAACTGCTGTTCTCCATCACCATCATTACCATTTATGATCTTTATTCTCAGGCTCCCACATAACCGGTGCATGACGGAAGGAGCCAGCATAGACAGGCTCCCCATCCCACATGTGCTCCTTATCGAAGAACTCCAGTAGTCTGTATCACAGCGGCTGTATCAACACCATCACCTGCCTTCTACTACTACCTGTTAACGTGTACATAGCTGTCAGTGTCGGCCTTGAGGACGAGGCGGAACCTGAACCAGGCGAATGATGAAGAAGCTCATGAGAAGGCTGCGATGATGATGATGATGATGATGATGATGATGATTCAGGAAATGCCGCATGCAAAAATGAGGTCTCCAGGTAGTGGCGCCACAACGGCGGTCGACCTATCATGCTATAATAAAAATTTGAGGCCAGTATTGCATGTGGCATACTATGCCAGGCATAGTGGCCTCGTTTCTGCATGTGGCATAGTGGGCTCGTTTTTGCATGTCCATTTTGGCTTCACATCCGTTACAGACTTTATATTGCATCCTGTCGGAAATACTCGAAATTTACTGGAAAACACTCCGAATTTCGGAGTCTCGTACGAAGTCCGTGGGTAATGAGAACCTCTACTACCTGCCGAGTTGATCCACCGCTTCCCGGAATGATAACCGCACCTTGGTACCGAGGGCATCATAACGATCCACGAAGTCGGAAGGCAAAGGGTGATGATATCATCTGAGGGGTAGTGGAAGCAGTAGGAGAGGTTGGTGATGTTGTGGTACCACTACCGAATTGTTTCATCTCGGCCATTGCTGTATCCCTGGTGGAATTATCGGGGTAATGAGCACCAACGGTAAATACTAATTTGATGGTACGTAGTCCGGCACGGTTATTCTGAAGTGGATGATGATTTGGGCGATTGTTGGTATTATGCTATTACCTGCTCATGACCCCTCAACTGACGAGCCCATCCATCTCGAACAGCACATCTTCGAGAGAACTCCGTAATATGGCTCGGTATCACTATCACCAAATCCCAATCGTATGCTTCCTGCTGTTTGTCCTGGACATCATAACCCTCAGAGATGACACTCCCATGCAGGGCGGCGGCGGGCGGCTGCTGTTGTTGATGGTCCTCAGCAGCCCGACTCAACCCGAGGTAGTCAGCAAGGAGTAATAGAAACAGCAAGAGCCGATAATAACAGGAAGGACCACGGCCCATTGAAAATGATAAGGAACGAAGGAGGAACTGAGAAAGAGAACCACCTAAGCCACGCTCGATGATAGGCTCTGCAATTCCCAAAAGGGCATAACCCGTTAAAGAACTCCCTATGCTTGGCTAAATGCAGGCCACATACCAAAATACCCGACCAAGGAGAAAGGTCTACTAGGAACAGAGAGCTACAGCTGTTCGCCGTCTCGACGAACCAGACACAACACAGGCGGGGGTGGAGACACTGTACTAGTCGGTGACGACCATTGTGAGGGTACACCCAAAGATGGCCGTCACAGGCGATAACACTAACACAGAGTGAGCACCCGACGACGACCATCATCAGAAAGAAGGAGGAAAATGCATATTATTGCTGAGGCGGTAATGACGAGGGATGATACCCCATTGCGATGATGAGTAGTAGTTGTAGTAGTACTAATACGTAGAAATGCATTAAGGTCAGGAAAGTAGCACAAAACTTCAGCACAATATTCGACGGTAATGAAGGCGTGACGATCATCACCGGAATAACTATGTTACAGAGAAACAGCGAAGGCGTTGGCGAATTCACAGATCCACCAACACCGTAATAAAATGATCATCATCATGATGTCTGTCCTTACGACTACTAGCATACAAATCCTGTCTATGACCACAACCATGGGAGGTTACTCGCGCTCCTTTTATGACGGAAGATCCGCGCAGGATGCCTCTTGCTGGCTGCATTCAATGGGGGACAGCAGAGCAGTAGTCGGCCCAACCTTGGCACGATTACCACCAATAACGATGCCAGGACCCCCGCAGCAGAGACGGCCAACAACAAGTTGAGAATAGTCCTCACGGCGCCACTGAGCCATCTCCGATGTAGTCGATTCCGTTGGAGCTGAGCAGCTGCTGTCGCTGATTCCAGTGGCAGTCGGCGACGATCAACATCACGAGAGAATACAATCTCGCCATCACTCAGTTGAGGTCGATTCACAGAGGGCAGCGGTACTTCCGTCAAAACTAATGGCTGCGTTTTGCTTTCCGCGACTTCCACTAGTGTCACTATTATATCCGTATACTCGGCAAGTGCCACGGTCCCCTTCGCCGGTCGGTGTCCATCCTATGCTAAGAGAGGGCTTCTCGCCAGACTGAGGGTATCTTCCAAGCTCCTTGCACTGAGACAGGGTGATGCCGGATCGAGTAAGGAGGACGTCGGAGGAGGCCGGCCGACGATACTCCTGCTCCTGGCTCGAGTCTGTCGGTCAATGGTTTCCAATCATCATCGTCGTCGTCACTGACTAGGTCATGGGTGGAGGCAGCACACTCTAGCTGATCGTAAAGATAACCATCACTACCTCGACATACCATCATACCCAACCTGAGGAATGAGCACCAAAATCCCACCCGGGTTCGAACCGCGGGCCCGTCATTTTCTCTACCCAACCCCCACTACTCGTTAGAGGTTAACCGTGTGATAGCAGCATCCGCTCTACTCAAGAAATCTTGATCGCCGCCGGCAAGCGTCGTACTAGTATTGGCGGCAAAGTCCCAAGAGAAGTCAATACCACAAATCCCCGAGCGCGTGTCGTAATGGTCGTCCACCAGAGCATCATCGCCATACGCCATCAATGGGGTAAAGTAGTACCTGAGTGATGCCAGAGTCGACCTCAGGATACCAGCATCTGCGTGAACCATCAACGAGAGTATCTTTTGCATGAAGAATACCACAGTCTCACTAGTTAAACCACGACATTCCGACCCCCTACTCATTTTTTACCGATGCTTCAACACCCCCATAATGGTAGGAGGATAGCCCTTCTTATCACCGACAATTAAGTCCGATGGCAGAGCCTGATGGTGATAACGACTAGCCCATCGCCACTTTGCCCAGCATCACAATTACGTCATCTTTTCCTGGCGTCCAACAGGAATCGCCGAAGATCTCATAACGTCGTTGGCGCCACCGCTGCAGGTACTCGGGGACGTAGTGGTCGATGACCGGCTCTCTACAAAACAATTTCGTGGCGCGCGGGAAAACCAGTCCTTGGCCTTATTACGGTATGCTAGGTCCTGACCAACACTCCGCTCCGCAGCCACATTCCGGCTCAGCATAGCTCACTGGCATATCGATGCGCTCATGGCTGAGAGTAGCGGAAGGAGTGGTATTGATGGTACGGGCTGTTAGTATTATTATTACTCAAGAGACATTAACCATGCTCCTACTCCTACATCCTCGTGTGTCCATGACTTCAACTGTAATGGTGGATGGGCGAGATACTTGGCCAAGTCGTATGATATAACATAACCACCACCTGAAGGGGGCCAATAGAGGAGGGGAGGTAATAATAATATCATTACCCTGAGCATTCCATGGGTACTGTGTAAGGCCTGTCATCTGAGTAAACTTACCATCGAACCTGACCATCATCATCAACTGCTGTTCTCCATGACCATCATTACCATTTATGATCTTTATTCTCAGGCTCCCACATAACCGGTGCATGACGGAAGGAGCCAGCATAAACCCGCTGTTTATTCCACATATCATGTTGATCGATGAAGTCTAGTAGCCTGTCCACGTGTATGAAACTGTCCGTGTCCGCCTTCAGTAGGAGACGGAACCTCGAGAAGAGCATCACCGGCCAAACAACAAACCGCGCCCCCTTCCTCAAACGCTCCAACTCGAAATGAACCGCTAACCACAACCCAGACACACTTTCAAGAGAAAATCCACGTCCACTGAGCGTAGGAACTAACGAGACATTCGAGAGATTCCTCGCGATAGCGTATCCGACTAGACTTTCCCAGCAGAGCTCCCGATGATACTGCGCCATTCTGTAAGATGATGAATACCCGCAATTGAGTGACGAATGGCCGCCGGTGAGGGAACTGCGCGTGAACGGAGAGGTTCCCGCCAGATGAAAGGGATTCCCTATTTCACTTTGCGACAGATTTTTTTCTAAACAGAATTTACCTCCCCTCAGGGTATCACCGAGAACGGCTAGGATGGTATTTAATGGCCTCCAAAAAATGGGCGAAAGGAAGAAAAAGGATTTTCCCCATGCTGATTGCGTGGGTCCGTCATTGCGGCTAATGCCCGCCCGGGAGGCCACATCACGACTACTACCTTCCTAGCTTATCCACAACTCTTTGGAAAGAGAGTCGAACCTTAGTGCCGAGAGCGTCGTAGCGGTCCTCGAACCATTGAGGGAGCTGCATCATGTCACCTGAGGGGTAGTAGAAGCAGGAGTAGAGGTTGGTGATGTTATGGTACTACTACCGAATTGCTTCATCTCGGCCATTGCTGTATCCCTGGTGGAATTACCGGGGTAATGAGCACCAACGGTAAATACTAATTTGATGGTACGTAGTCCGGCACGGTTATTCTGAAGTGGATGATGATTTGGGCGATTGTTGGTATTATACTACTACCTGCTCATGACCCCTCAACTGACGAGCCCATCCATCTCGAACAGCACATCTTCGAGAGAACTCCGTAATATGGCTCGGTATCACTATCACCAAATCCCAATCGTATGCTTCCTGCTGCTGCTGCTGCTGCTGGTCGTCCTGGTCATCATAACCCTCAGAGACGACACTCCCATGCAGGGCGGCGGCGGGCGGCTGCTGTTGTTGATGGTCCTCAGCAGCCCGACTTAACCCGAGGTAGTCAGCAAGGAGTAATAGAAACAGCAAGAGCCGATAATAACAGGAAGGACCACGGCCCATTGAAAATGATAAGGAACGAAGGAGGAACTGAGAAAGAGAACCACCTAAGCCACGCTCGATGATAGCCTCTGGTGACGCCCATCAAAAACATCTGAACAAACCAGAAACCGCTGTCACCAGTACGATGGCCGATTAATATCACATACTACGCGACTGGAGTGTGAGAGATGTTTTAGATACGCTGGTACGATATGCCCATCATCTCGCTCAGTGATGAGTATAATCGTCGGTGCGTGCGCGAGTAAGTCCGATAAATTGTTGCTTTAGCGCGCGTAAAAACGCTCAATGTGTGTCTCAGGAGCAGCACGCGTTCATACAAATGGGTGGTCGGCAGATACGATCGGCCACCGCCAATCCGCTGAATGATGATGAGGTAATATGGATACGAGTGTTGAGTATCTTAGGTTGATGCTGGCAGATAAGGGAATTGTTCGAGCAGGCCGACTTGAATGGTGATGGGGCCCTGAATGACCGAGAGTGCAACGGCTTCTGTGATGCCATCAGAATGTAATAATACTCGTACTAGTCTTTTGCATGCCTGAAGGATAAACGACCCGGTTTACTCAGTAGAAAAAATAGGTTCTGCTGGTGGTCAAACTAAAGTCCACAGCGGGAATGAAGCACCCTCTCCGTTCCAGTAGAGATGGACGCGTCACAGTTCGTTGGAGCGCGGTAAAGTCTTTTTGTGAGGCATTTGACGCTGTAGCCGAGTAAATTGATAGCTGAAGGCACATAGTGTCGAAAAGGCAGACGCATTCACCCTGAACCCTGGCTGGCCTTCATGAAACGACACCAGCTTGGCCAACTCGTATGCTGAACTCTTCCCTATGCTGTCGTCTTGAAGGGTACTGTGTAGCTAAGTCAACCTCTCGTGTCAGTATCCCCTGCCCTCTTGCGGCTGCATCGCCGTTTCTCCGCAGGTTTCACGGTCTGCGGACTCCCTTGACGGAGGAGTTTTACGCCATAGTGTTGGACGAGTTGGACCCTGATCAAACAGGTCAGATCTACTTAGACGATCTGAAGGAACTCTATCTTGCAATCTGGGACGAGCGGAGAGTGTCGGTGTTGAACCCGGACGCGCCACCGCCTGAAATTGAAGATGATGAGGAAGCTGAGGGTCGGCAGGCCTTGGAGGCACTCGCTGCCGAGCTGCCCCCTCCTACTCCGGCAAAGGACCGATTCACTGCGAACGGGGAGGGGGAAGGGCAGCTCCATGCGGCAGTTGAAGGGAGTCTATTGGGTGAGGATGGGGCTGCATCGGATGGTCTAGGGGGACGAGTTGGTGATGATGTGGTTGCTATTGGCGAAGACGCAGAGCGGGGTTCGGAGGAGGGGGTCTTGCCACTGGGTCAAGGAGTGCGGGTAGCTGATGATGATCAGGAGGGTGGGGATGCTGAGGAGGGCCTGTTGGGGGAGAGAGAAGGGGAACTGATACACGACACGAAGGAGGAGGAAGGTAGTGTTGAGGAGGGCCTCGTGCTGGAGAAGACAGGGGAATTGATACACGCTGGTGAGGGTGGGGAGCAGAGGTTAGTAGCGCTGGAAGGGGAGTTCGTCTCGGAGAGAGTGGGCGCCTGTGCCGACGAGGGGTCACCGGTACCTGCGACCGAGAACGATGAGTGTCTTAGTGATGATAGCAAAGATAAGGGTAGGGCTTCTGTCACTGAGGGGTCGGAGGAAAGTGAATACTGCAAGGCATGGTACTACCACTGTTACTGTGATCACTCCCAGCCTATTTTTCCAGTGGACGCAGGGGCCTCATCGGACGCTGGTCTACCATCTGCTGATAAACCGTACAAGATACTGGGCGATGTGCCAGCATCGTTCTTTACCTCTCCATTCAACACGCACCCGTGGATATTCGGAAATGTACTCCCTCCTCCCTTCTTCCTTGCCTGGTCCGCTATGGTTTGCCTGTCAGTACGAGGAGCCCCTGCCTCCCCCAGCGTACATGTCGTACCAACTTATCTGGCAAATCAAGCAGAGCCAACCGAAGTCCGTATCATCGAAATCTCGTAGACGATAGCAACTTTCATTACCTTATGACGGTGGCATGAGTGATGTCCTTCGACGTGTTCAAAGTGCTGTGTTCTGCGTTGTGACTTGTTGGTGATGTGGGGTCTGGGACATCAGTCGGCGGTGTCTCGCCGTTGTGAACTTCCGGTAGAGGTTAAGACTCTCAACTTGAGAGGTGAATGACTTACAGCCTTCGTATGACGGATCTGTAATCACAAGTTTCTCCATGTCCCATTCTTCAGCTTATCATATGGTAGACTTCAGTATCTAGTCTTAGGTGTCAGTTATTTTCTATCTGAGGTATCTTTCAGTTTCCCCCAATGGTATCTTTCGGTTTCCCTCCTATGGTATCTTTCGGTTTCCCTCTTATGGTATCTTTCGGTTTCCCCTCTATGGTATCTTTCAGTTTCCAACCTTGAGTACTTCGGAACCCCCAAATCACCGACTACCCTCAACTTTTTTCAACGGTATCTGATAGTTTTCGATTCCCCTTACCCTCACTCTGCTTGGCTCCCTCGTCCCTCGACGCCTCCTCTTGCTTATGCCATCAACCCCCTACAAGAGGCGCAGGAACAACCAGACAGCTACCTCAGGCCGGAGTGACCACACTGAACCGTCTCAGCAGGTAATGTCAAGCTCAAGTTTCTCATCAAGCTACTTCATTCAGGCACCCCGTTCTACAACGCGTTTTTACAAGGTGAGCTTCTTACTCGTCCACAATCCGTGCTGTGGTTGATCCCAACTGCTCTCGCAGATGGTAATCGTCTACGGCCTGATTTTGGCGTCGTTGGCGGTGTGGTACTCCAGAAGTGCATCTTCAAGTGGAAGAAGAGTTGAACTGAAGAACGCCACGCCAGCTGTCGAAGAGGAGGCAAAGTGAGCGGTTTGCCTCCGTCTTTCCGTATGATCGACACTCCTGTAGGTACTATGATTATGAAGTGTTGGAGGTGATGCCACATGACGCTAGCTGTTTTACCCAAGGACTTGAGTATGACCCGTACGATGGGGCACTTCTTGAGAGTTGTGGATGGTAATAGTAGGGCAACGAGCCAGTTGGATGATGCTGACTCTATTTAGGTTGAAAGAGTCTCGTATTTTGCGTGATGGTAAGGTTATCTATCGTTTCAAAGACGATGAGTTTGCGGAGGGTATCACGGTTGCGGAGAAGGGAAAGATTCATGCTTTGACGTGGTAGGCCGAAAATGTTGGTACCGCGTTGATGGCGATGATTTTCAGGAGAAACAAAAGAGCATATGTGATAGATGCTGTCAGTGGCGAGGAGTTGAAGTCGGTTGAGTATCCGCGTATCGGATGGGGCTTAGCTTATAATCCTGACGATAAGGTACTACTGATAGTGCTTTCGAGGAGGGGTTGGGGTACTGCTGCGTGGCGTGTGTGTGAGTTTGAAGTCCAACGCCGACAGTCCGGCTTTGTTAGACTAGCACCGATGCTGCGTGGTGATGCTTCCGCCATGATGGCGATTGTGCCGATGGTATACACTTTGGCGGTAGGTACTTTACGCAAGTGATGGTAGTAGTACTCTCTATACATTGAGAGTTGAGGACTTCAGAGATCTATCCAGTACTGCGTTAATGACGGTGTTAGGTCGAGTATTCACCTTACTTTAGACTGTAGAGTGATGGCTGATATTGGTGACGGAAAAGACCGTCCCGTAGGGATGCTCAACGAATTGGAGTGGATTGATGGCACGCTCTACGCCAACATTTTCATGTAATTTCATCAATGTATTTTCTGTATGTTTTCCCACTTGCTGTCCGCAGGGCGGTGATTCCTCCGACTTACCCTTATTACATAGTGGCTATCGACCCGGCCACCTGTAGGGTCACGAAGATACTGGTAATGCCATTTTTCGGTCATTTTCGACTCACCCTTCCTTCGTCAGAACTTGCGCGGTATCCATCAGCCTACTGGTGATCTCTTCAATTTCGTTATGAATGGTATCGCTAAGCCCAGAGGAACGGAGGAGAGTTATGGTAGCAACGCCAAAGAGCTTATCATAACTGGCAAGCGCTGGGACAAGATGTAATCTTGAATTCGTATTCTTCACCTCGGGATGAGGGAGTCATCATAATGATCGCCCAGAACGCGTCAACAGCGATTTGCAATCGCGATTTGCAACCTTGGAGTCAAACTCATTCGTAGCTTCGATTTGTAGCATAACCCAACTGCTTTCTGTGGTTCTGGTCGTTGACCGTATGGCGTGAAGGATTCTACTATGAGGTGGCACTGACCAGTACTAGAGGGCTTCGCCACGGAAGGACTCTCGATGGGCCTAGGGAAATATTATTCTCGCCGGATTGGTGGGATGGTCCTTAACCATTGTTTCAGAATCCGACCTTGTTTCTCAGGTACAGGATTGCTGTGAAGGATATGGACATGAACCGTCGAAGGCCTAAAAGTCACAACCAATATCCAATCACTGACTTCATCACGAGAGATTCGTTTTGACGAGCTGTATCTGCAATATCCATGTCTTTTATTTCATCGTTTCTACGCGTGCTGCATCTTATGTTGGGGGGCGCGTGATGATCGATCACCAGGGCGCGCGCTACTAACACGGACGTGTCCGTTGTGTGGGTCTTGGGTAGGGATTCTTCTTCCGTTAGCTTCGGGTCGTATGGTTATGCCGCCTGCTGAGTATTATTTTCTCGTCGCTTATCGCTTACCATGTGAAGCTGTCATCTTTGCCGAAGCTTCAATTTTGGTTAACAAAATTTCCTGAGTGGACGTTAAGGCTGTAAAAGTAGCATAAATTTTTACGAGTATGTCGAGGCGATCGAAGGCTATTGAGAAGTACCTGCGTAACAAGGAATTATTATCGTCCATCGATCAAGGCTCTCTGCCATGTGGATGGAGACTCCACGATACGATATGTAATAACGGTGGTCGCCACAATAGTGTCATCCCGTTCCCGCGTAACTAGCGTTCTTGTGCTAGTGTATCGAACGCCCAGGGAGGGATATCATTCAAGTAAGGTCATGGCTATTGATTTTGACAACACTCTGAAGCACGGTGGAGAGAGATGGGAGCTGGTGAGAGCGGCTGCTGGTTATCGATGGTATTTTTTGTGTCTGGAAGTAGTCGTCTTTGCGGATACCCAAAGCGTTGGAGAGCTTTCGTCACGATCAAGGCTTCAAGTTGTGCATTTTTACAAATCAGAGTAGTCCTGGTCGGATGGTAGATGAGCAGGCGTTGGTGATGGACCTTCATAGATTGATTCGAAAGTCGTAGAATTTTCTGGCGTGGTGGTGGTTTTATTGACAGCAGCAGGTTCGATTCCTTCCTACGTTGGGTTGACTCTAGCTGTCGTGCTGACCTGGGAGTTTATGTATTCGCAGCGCTAGCCCGTGGAGACCTACCCAGTGGTTATGATGGTTACCGCAAGCCTGAGGTAATACGACGATCCTATGGCGTGCGGGTATGGTAGCTCAGGTGGGGATGTGGGATTTCATGAGGGAATGGTTGAATGATGGTATTACAGTTGATGTTGGTAATAGTATGATGATTGGTGATGGTGGTGGCAGAGTTAAGGACCAGTCTGATAGAGATTTCAAGTTTGCCTTTAATGTTGGCCTCAAGTTCCTGGATGAGTCCTTCCTTATTAATACTCCTTCCTAGCATGACTTTCTCTTCTCATCGATTGCTGTTGCTTTGCCTCTTCCCCTTCGCCACTTCTACTCAGCCATTACCCCTTTCAATGGTCCTCGGCCTCTCCAAAGGTTCGAGTCTTCTACTCCTCACAGGTAGGTGCTCTCCTCCACCAACCCATCGATCATCATCCAACTTCAGTTGAAGTGTTCACAGCAGCTGGATTGGCGTTGGGGTCGATCTTCATGTCAACTTGGCGGGTCGGCGCGGTAGTATCTTCGATGTACCCCCGTTTGCTTCATCGGCTACCATCCCTTCAGGGCAGCTAGTACCTCTCGGGCAGCTACGTTAGAGATATCGATAAGAATGATGACCAAGTGGATGATGGTCGCCTCCCCTCCGGTGTTGCCGTTGGCTTCCCATCCCGGCTATACGGTCTGGTCTATGTAGTTGGTGAGTGTCGGTTGATCTTCTTCGCCGCCCTTCATACCACATCTTCAGGTAATCGTCGTCAATCATGGTTGGAGTTGGCCGAGTCGACCTGTGATAGATGGGAGACCTTCGACGCCAGTCAGCCTCTATTCGCTGATGCCCCACCGTGTGAGTCCCCCACAGCGGCTTCTCCTCTGCTGATGTTCCCTCAGGTGTTGGTAAGTCAACAGGAGTTGAGAAGTGCACGCGTGACTTCAATACTCATCTGGCTGATCGGTAGTAGCCCTCGTCCTTCGCTGCTGACTATCGACGCCTGTTGACATCAGATGCATCATGTACAAGAGGATGCTCATGTTAAGTTGGTGTGAGTATCTTATTATTGCTACTTCGACTGGCATACAGATTCTCATCGGCATAGCTCTCCTCACTACAAGTCTATTGAAGTACAGCGGCGGTGGCCTCATCATCAGCCGCGGAGTATTGCCATCAGGTACAAGCATTACTACGTGGTTATGTTATCTTTCAGTGGAGTTTTGGAATGGTGTGGTATAGTTGGATACTTCATCATAAGTTGGATATCATTCAATCGACTGGCCAAGACGGCCACCTTCCCCTACCCGACTGTCTCCTTCGCCTTCCTCGTCAACCTTCTGGCCTGTGTAGTCCTCCACCGTTTAACAGTTCAACGCCTCCTCCACTCTTCATCCGATTGATCAGATGATCATCACCTGGGCTGTGGCGCATTTAGTGATGCTCATTCGCTCCATCCGACCATCAGACGAGAAGAAGCGAGGACGTCACGGTCTGTTGGAGTAAACTAATCATCTCCCTCAGGGCATCATAATCATCTCCTCCACTCCCTCAGTTACTACGACGGAGGTAACTAACCCGAGTACTCCTCGTGAAGTCGGCATGAGCATCATGGACAGCATCAGGCCTGCGTGTTGAAGTCTTGGTTGGACTTGCGTTGAGGGGCGGTGGCGTTGATCATCCGTATGAATTTCTGTCCTCTTCCTTTTTAGTGTTGATGTCGGTGTTACCATCCATCATCCTTGTGTTCTCAACTAACCGATAATTACAAGATAATCCACGTCTATTACAACGATGACTTCGAACACAACTAGTGTCATTGCTACTGACCATATTTCGACCCAAGCGGCCAGCAGTACCAGCACTGAAGGCTCTGTCCGGGACGAGCTCGCCTCTGTCTCTCAGAGTGTTGGTACGGTCCAGTCAAATGAAAGGACCAAATCACAGTCGCAGTTATCGACTGCCTCGGAGGCCACCTCCTCCGTCGAAGAGATGCAACCGAAGAAGGAGACCTGGGCTAGCAGGACCTTCGCCCCCGGCTCATCGTTTACAGCGACTATCGCTGTCGTCAAAGCAACTCTGGGTGGTGCTATTCTATCCAATACCTACGAGATGGCCATTGGCGGTTATGTCTCCGCTATCGTCTTGTTGATGGTATTCGCGGTGCTGAATGTCCTCTCCTTTGGACATGATCGTGAAGACTGTTGAGAAGACGGGCAAGAGGTCTTATGCCACCATCATTGAGTATCTTTACGGCCGTAAAATATTATATGTCTTCCAGATTGCCATGGTCGTCTTCTGTCTGGGTAGCAGCGCTTCCTATTTGGTTACTGTTGTCGATTCATTAGCACCATTGTTCAATCAACTCACCATCAACGAGCCACATGCTTGGTACCACATTATGCTCACCTCGAGGTACTACCTCTCCCTCATCATGTTGGGTATTGTCATGTACCCCATCTGTCTGGTCAAGAGCCTCGGTTCATTGAGGTACCTCACCATTGTCAGCATCCTCGGTATGTTCTGGTTGGCCATCGTAGCATTCTACCTCCTCGGCACCTATGGTATGGCTGCTGACTTTAAGTATGGTCAAGCATACGCTCCTATCAACTGGATTGATTGTCTGGAAGGTGTCACCACATACATCTTCGGTTACTGCAATCAAGCTAATATGCCGGAGATCTACATGGAGATGAACCCTAGGAGTCCGAAGAAGCTTCGATGGGTGGCCATCTGGTCGGCTATTGTCAGTACTGCTGTCTACTTCGCCATCGCCATCCCGTTCCTTCTTGTTTTCGGTCCCGATTCACAGAGCAGTGTCTTGCTGAACATGGCCGATTATCTACCTCAAGGTGATGTTGTCGTCATCATCGGGTTCATTTGGATGGCCATTTCGTTCATTGGCACCTACCCCTTTATGATCTACCCTGTCAGGGTTGCCGTGGTCAACACGTTCCGAGCCCAAGCGTGCTGATTTCTGGGGCGTGGTTGCGGTCACCTTTGCGGTTGTCATCTCCTACCTCATCGATATCGCCTTGCCTGATGTATCCATCCTTATGGGTATCGTTGGTGCCATTTCCGGTTCGATTCTTTGCTTCATCGCCCCCGGCTACTTCTGCATTTCGACTTCGAAGAGCAAGAAGTTCTTCGCCCCCGAAAACTGGCTATATGCCGCTTTCGTCATTCTCGGCTGCATCACTCTAGTCGGTGGTACCGCAATCTCGGTCTATGAAATCTTGCAATTTGCTGAGGGGTCCTAAAGAATGCCGTCGTCAACTTCATTCGTCATCTCTCGAAGAATTATAACGACGACAATGGTGTTGTTTAGAGGGTCATTAGCGTTGTTCCTGATAATAATAATAAAAATAGAATAGTAGCATTCCTATTATGTTTCTAGCCTGCTGTTGATTCTTCTACGTTGTCGTCGTCGTGATGCATTCTGCTGCTATAACTATTGATGGCTCTACTGGTCATGACCAATCCTTCCGCTTTCGGATCCGATTGGTTTCATTTCCATTATCATAAGTACCATCGAATAGCAGATTTATACTAAAGTAGTGATGAACTGGTAGTAGTAGTGTAGAACTCGGTTTACCAGTCGATTTCAACTCGTAGTGAGTATGGTGAATGTTCCTACTCATAGACGCAGCCGAGCGGAGGTTAACTCGACTGCTGCCGTTACATCTACGGAGTTGATAGCACTGGCGTATCGGTCATAGCTGCTACCATTATATTGTATCAAACGGTGTTTACGAGATGCGCCAGCAGGAAACTGTGCTGATGATGAGATCGTGATAAAAAGCTGCAAGTCATTACAATCACAGTGGTGCCAGTCGAAGTTACTGCAGTCGCTTCAAGGAAGTTAGCTTTCGCTGCTGAAGGAAGGAAGCTACCGCTGTGGTTCGATGATTGTTATGATGATGATCTTCTACTGTTTCTCTCCTTTGTTGAGCTTCTATCCTATCATCTGCTGCTATTGACTGCCTACACAGTAGCGATAGTCTTGCGCTAGTCAGCAGCTGTTCTCATCCAGCTCTGCTGCTTTGCAATCCGTCTTGTCATTACACAGATATGGTGCTGTTGTTCGTCCCTTTCACAAGTAAATAATAACAGCTTTCGAGTAGCAGCGTTCCTCTATATTAACTACCATCAGCATCACCATCCACCGATGTCATTATTGGTGTCAACGATAAGCACGTCTTATCGATTCATCCTGATGTCATCGTCACAGCTGTCTTTGTCGTTGCTGTTGGTAATCTGCGCTGTATCGGTTTACTCAGCGCTAATTAGTGGAAGTCGTCATCGCACCATGTATGGTGTCGTTGGTCTCGCCTTGGTCGCTGGAAGTAATGACGTGGATATCATTATTCTGAGACCTGTTAAATAATAAGGCGTTCATCACGAGCTCATCATCTCTTCACTTCCTACTCACGTTCCTCAAGTTACACCTCGGTTCCTTCTGTCCGCTTTCTGGCAGCTCGTTCTGCCCTTATAACCTACTACCAGTCCTATCGCTACCACATGAAACTAAAACCTACTTCCTTGTAACCTGGTTGCATTCGTTCTGCTTGTTTATGTTGCTGTTCTTAGTAATGTCGTTGCTACTCTTTTATGGCGTAAGATCGAATCAGTAGTGCTGTTGTCACTACCATTCACTTCTCGATCGTTCACTGCCTCCCCCTCAACAGCAACGGCACTCTGATGATAGCAGCATCGTCTCTGTTGTGCGATGGTAGTAGCAGCAGCAACAACAACATTTGTGTTCGTTGCTGTCGCTATCACCACTATTTGTCGGTCATGGTCCTATGCTCGAGGTGACCATCGCTCTGTAGATAACAGAGATAACCCATTCGAAGGTTGTGCAATGGTCGCTCTCGAGATCGCCATCGCGTCGGTGATTGAGACTGCTGATTACTGGGGGGTCCAACTATACTGATGATGACTCTAGGCTGCTCCAACCTATTGTGGTTGTGAGCATCCTATTGCCGATCAATGATAAGTTTCTTCCTAGCAGAATGCGCTTTGGTATTGTATATCTATATTGGTGTACTATGCCCTTTTCCTGTTCGAGTCAGTTGTGCTGCGTTGAGAGTAATGACTGAGACGCTAAGTGTCGAACGATGACTCTTCCAGTTCTCATTCTCTTACTTCGGGCTATCTTTCTGCCTCAGAGTAGTTCAGAATGAGTACTACCTCAGACCCGTTCAGCGACACTGCTGATGACCATATGTTCCGGCGGCAAGTCCAGCAGTCGACTAGCCGATCCACTACCAGCTCAGCTCCTGACACTACCTTTCCGGGGAAGCTCGAGGGCGATGAGAAGGCCATGATGAGCTGGAAGGACATCGCCACTTGCCATCTCATCTCCCCCGGTTCTCCCGTCACCGCCGCTATAGCAGTGGTGAAGGCAACTCTGGGTGCCGCACCTTTTGCTGTGGCGTATGCTATGGCCACTGGTGGCTTTGTTGCTGGTATTGTACTGCTGGTTGCCATGTCCGTTCTCAACGTCCTGTCTCTTGAGTACATCGTGAATGTCGTCGAAAAGACCGGCAAGACATCATATGTCGATATCGTCGATCATCTGATGGGCCGGAAAGTCGGCTACATCTTCCAGTTCGCCGTCATTGCCTTCAGTCTGGGTAGTTGTGCTACTTATCTGGTAACAATGTTCGATATTCTCTCGCCGGTGTTCAGCCAAATTTTGATCGGCCAGGAGAACACGTGGTACGGCAAGATGCTCACGGAGCGAGTTTATCTTTCTCTAGTCCTCGCCGTCTTTGTTCTCTATCCGATCTCTCTTGTGAAGAACATCAGCTCCTTACGTTACCTCACACTCTGTGGCAGCATCGGCGTTTGTTACTTAGCCGTCGTAGCAATCTATCTTCTCATTTGCTATGGTCCCTCGGACTCTTTCGACGCCAGTCAGGCAGCTGGTCCTGTGAATTGGATTCTTCTACTACAAGCTGTAAATACATTCATCTTCGCCTCCTGTAACCAAGCCAACATTCCTGAGATCTACGCAGAAATGCATCCTCGCAGTCTTGGCCGTATGCGCTGGGTGGCCGTCATGTCGGCTGTGATTTCACTCGCAGCCTACATTTCCATCGGTGTCATCTATTTTTTCGTATTCGGCTACGATACGAAGAGCAACATCATTCTCAACCTCAGCGCGTGGATTCCGGAGGGTAACGCTGTGGTCATTGCCGGCTTTATTCTGTCCGGCATTGCTTTCATCGTGTCTTATCCTCTCAACGTTCACCCCATCAAGGTTACAATTCTGAATGCCGCCAAGCCCAAGCGGCCAGATCTCTGGGGAGTCGTTGTCGTCACTTCAGTGATTGCCATCTCTTATGCTGTTGCTGTCGTACTGCCTGATGTTTCTGTTATCCTTGGCCTGGTTGGTGCCATAGCTGGTTCCATCTTGAGCTTCATCGCCCCCGGTGCCTTCGCATTAGCGATATCAGAGAAGAGGTTCAAGTTCTTCTGCCGAGAGAACATCAAGCCCTCTCTGTTGTTCATTTTCGGTTGTTTGACGCTTGTTCTGGGTACTTGTATATCCTTCTACCAGATTGCCGAGTACTACAGCAAGTAACGTCGGTCGAAGGAAGTACTGTTGGACTGAATATTATTACTTGCCACGACGTCTCATATCGGTTATAGAAGACTAGTTGTAAACATGGTTTCAGTGATGGGCGCTATTTGCCAGTGGTTCCATTGTCAAGTAGAAACTACGATTTTAGCGAATAAGGTAGACGTTAGTAGTTGCTTCTGGCAATGTTTCTTTGATTGTAAATTGCGATATCCCATTCTTTCTGATCCTGAGTGCGAGTTGTGTTATCAGTTCATGGATGAGCTCGAAGAGAATCTCTCACCCATTCAAAGTACTCCAAGCACACAACGACTCCATTTGCAGGAAGTCGTGGATGCAACCGCGCTGAATCGTAAGACCCTACTTCGCTGGGATTGAGACTCAATCCCTGAACAGGACAGAATGCAAGCCGAATAATGGGGGAAGAAAAAAACGCTAGCTGATGACCTAATGCCAACAAGCTGATGAAATAACTGTCCTGGGTGCTCGAACACAACGGATGTACTACTCTAGCGTAAGGACGCAAAAACGACGACCCGCGCATCCCACCCGTGGCTAGAGATGGAGCGAAGCTTTTGTGAGTGGACTAGAAGGCGAGTGTGTTTTTGAGACCGATAGTATCTTGTTTTTCGCAGTTTTTTTCAGGGGTGTTGTATCCCATCTAGTCCGGGGTCCACGACATTAAATGCCGGAATTACCGAAGACGCTGTACGATAGTGGCGATGATACTGTCTCTGTAGACGATCTGGTCATCTCGAGAACTTGCACACCAGCATCTGATCTTGGCCTGCATGCCTCTCCGGTGAAAGGGATGGCCAGTGGAAGTTATCTGGATACAAAGGAAGAGCTTGTAAAGGAAGACGATCCACAACCCGGCAGTTCGGAGGGGTTCCTCTCGCCCGGCTCAGCTGGTACGGCAACAATCGCTGTCATCAAGGCTACTTTGGGAGCTGCAGCTCTGTCGTCTACGTTCGCGATGGTCAACGGTGGTTTCATTTTTGGCATTCTTCTACTCATCATGATGGCCGTCTTGATGGTGTATTCTTTGGAGATGATCGTGACTGCGATAGAAGTGTCTGGAAAGACCTCCTACGCGGAGCTCGTCCCCTACTTGTTTGGGAACGCTGTTGGCTATTGGTTCCAAGCTCCTATCATGATCTTCTGTGTTGGTGCCGGCAGTGGTTACCTCATCACTGTAACAGATATCTTATCTTCTCTTTTTGCCGCTGTTGTCGAGTCGGATACCTGGTACGGTAACCTTCTAACGAAGCGCGTCTATCTTTCGCTCCTCGTCTTGGCAGTAGTCCTCTACCCTATTTCCTCTTGTGAGGAGGATGAGCTCATTGAGGTATCTAACGCTTGTGTCTATTTTCGGCATATTTTACTTGGGTTTCGTAGGAGTCTTTCTTCTCGCCACTGAAGGTCTGTCTCCGGACTTCACCACTAACGATATCACGTTCTATGCTCCTACTGGTTGGGTATCCTGTCTAGGGGCTGCAAACACTTTCATCTTCGCTTTCTGTAATCAGTGCAATATTCCCGATATTTATATGGAGATGAGTGATAGAAGCCCGAGGAAATTTCGCATTGTCGCGGCTTGGGCGTCTTCCGTGTGTCTCGTCGTTTACTTGCTGATTTCAATATGTTTCACGCTTGTTTATGGCAGCGAAGTAGAAAGTAGCATCATCCTTAATATGAATAAGTTCATACCCGAAGGTAATGTGGTTGTTATAATTGGTCTCGTGCTTTCGGCTGTTGCTTACATCGGTACGTATCCTTTCACAGTGTACCCGGTCAGAGTTGCTGTCGTTACCATTCTAAGGCCGAAACGCCCTGAGCTCGTTGGCGTCGTTACTGTTACTGTAGTTGTATTACTCACATACATCATTGCTGCTTGCCTGCCTGATATATCGATCATTCTGGGAGTGGTTGGTGCGATATCGGGCTCGATTCTGTGCTTCCTGGCTCCCGGTGGTTTCAATGTAGCGGTATCCAAGAGTAAAAGGTTACTTGCTCCGGAGAATGCTAAATGCACCGGCATCTTCATCTTTGGCTGTTTTACGTTGGTCGTTGGTACGTCTGTAGCAGCTTTCCAAGTAGTTGATTACTACTTGCAATGAATGTTCATTCCTGTAGGACTGTGCTTCTTTTTTCTGGTTTGAAGATTAGCAGGCCAAAGCTTACCACTATAGAATGAAGTTACTACTGTTTAGCGAATGGCAGCTTGCTTGTCTTCTGAGCTCGTAAGCTACTGCTATCAATTGAGCCTCGCGCGTAATGCGTCGAGTGTTTCTGAAATGTGTGATCATAAATTGGAGGCTGGGTTGCCTAGGATTCCTTGGCTGGGAAGTTCCACAAAGATGGAAATGTCTTGAAAGCAGTTCGTAGATTCGTTGGAACGCTCTAATACGAAAAACATCTACTGTTTGTTAATACTTTGTCATAACGTTGTTTGGTAGATTGTGGCCTTGGGTTGTCAATGGTTTTGGGTAGTCACGGCCTGCGGTGATGAATGTTCTCTTGGTGAGCAGTTTACGATGAACTGTGCTCTCGGCTGTTTGGATATTGCGTGATCGGGAGACGTCGTCGTTGCGGGAGGGGAACCTTGACGCGTCATTAACGTGGCATGGAGGCCTCATTTTTGTACATCTGCATTTGTCTGCATCTCTCCCTTGAGGAACGTATCTCTCGGTAGAGACTTTGTGTCGAAGTCTGTCGAACGTGGTTGAAGCAATGAATGCCCGAGCTGAGTTTGGCGGTTTTAAGCAGGGAGATACCAGGCTAAGGATGAGTGTCAGTGTACTGCACGATGTGCGCCGTATCCGCAACGAAACCCGTTCCCAGTCTAGCATAAGGCCCGAATGCCGACGCTGATGTACGTCTTATTCCGAACAGAACAAGTTCTGACCGGATCGTTAGATTCGAATTGCCACACGCCTTAGAAACCCCAACTCTCAGTTGAAACAAAGCCAATGTTGGACCAAACTATGTAAATACTCAAAATCATCATTTAAACACTCAGAGTGAGACGAAACATGTCTTGTGCTGCCAGAATAAGCCAATACCACTACCCTGGGACAGAAGTAGTGTAACAATGCACTTCACTCTTCTACTCTGCCAGTGATGTCCTCATCATTATGGACGCTGACGCCAGAGGGAATACTCGCAGCTCGGAAAGCTGTGGTGTTTCATAGGTTCCCACGGTGAAGGAGACTTAGCGTAACCCTGCTCAACTCACTTGCATACGTCATACCCTCCCGCACGGACGCTAAGAACGCATATACGCGCGAGTGCGAGGCGTAGAATGAGGCCAGATAGTACTTTGGGACTAGTGGTATGCAGAAGAAGTGAAGGGATGTGCAGCGATGATGGCCGGATAGCTGAGTAGTACTGAACGAGCAAGTAGCTCTTGCATATCGCAGAGTTACCACTATAGTACACACCAGCCGTAACGATCGCATGCGTGCACTCGGACGGCCACGTCACCAGCCGGAGACAAACTCCTACGGCCCCTACACGACTCTTTCCAGATATTTGGGATTTGATCGGAGCGGGTCGACACGCGGTCGCCTCCTCGAGCGAATAATGGTGTGGCTTCTGCACTGGCGGTCTCCGCTCGAGCAGGAGGCGAAGAGAGAGTCGTCACTGCTGTTGAACAGGTTCACCGGAGCTACTGGTCAGGTACTAGCTAAACGCGCACGCATGCACACTATCAGCTCAAAGCTAAGAATTCCTCGGAAGAAGGTTATCGACCAGCGGGTATGTGATCATCGTCTGAGCGTGCCGCGGCCCAATCGCAGAGAGCTTTCCCCATCAATGATGCGCTCGCTCCGCCTCTTCATGGTTACCTTCTGGTGGGTCAGGAAGTCCCTCGTCCAAGGCCAACCCCCTGATTCCGAAGAATGGGACCAAGCTTGCCGCGATGTGACGCAGCGTGATGACTCCTACTGTATGTTCTACAAGGTGGGACCTGGTGCGGTGTGTCACGGCAGTCATCCCCCCATTCCCTGCGGCCCTGCGAACACGTCTAATATACCGACACCGCCAATCCCTGCTGTTGACGAATGCGCTCTCCTCGACCCAGCGAGGGGTCAGACGGTCCTGGACCCGGTGGCTGATGATGCCAAGAAGGACTTTATATTGGGCAGGGCGGACGATGTGAACAGATGCCTCAACAGTCTGACCATCACCAACTTCAACGCTCTCTTCACCCTCCACAATCTGAAGTACGGCTTGACTGAGACCTACGCCTTCACGGATGTCGCCAACGGGCTGAACAAATCCATTCAGTCCAACACCTGCGGATTCAAACTCCATTCTCTTGATGTTGACATTAAGGGATTCATTGATGACAAGATAAGGGAGTTCGCAGATGTGTTGGACCCGATGACCCCGGCGGAGCGAAGAAAGTTCTTAAGTGAGAGCATCCCAGCGGCTCCCTTCCACTTCGCTCTACAGCGCGAGTTCAGGCGCCTCAACGATGGCCATTTACGGTATGATACGCCTTACGGAGACTTCTATTATTTTCTGCCCATCCTCCTCAATTCGCATATGCGTAACGGAGCTCAGGTGATAACTCTCGGCTTCGCCGAGGACTTGCCCGAGTTCTACCACGCTATCTACGGCACACCGGTGACTAAGCACGAGGAGGGTGATGTTATCGTGGAGGTGGATGGCAAGCCTGTCCTTGAATGGATGCAGGATGCTGTCTCCGAAAGTGGCCCGTATTTGGGAATTGTACCGGGGCCCCTTCAGAGGATCAATAGGCATTTCCTCGCGAGTCCAGAGATCTCCGTGGACCCTCGGTTCTTCCAGCCCCCGGAAGGCCCAATTCGGGTAACCTTCGATGACGGATCTACTGAGACTATATTTTGGATAGGCGAGTTGAGCGACTACCGCAAATCCGCTGGAGAGGATGCGCTTACCGCGCAGTTCTACAACGTGCTGACCAATTGGAATCCTCTCTTCCAGAGGACGGTGAAGTTCGAGACCGAGTTCTACCAGAAGGAGGGTGACACTCTGTGGGATTTTGCTGGAGACTTCTCAGCTGGCGACTACGATAACGAAATGTTGGACGACATACTCACTGAGAAATCTGGACGTCGGCTGCATAAAAGATCTCTTGCGGCGAGCCCTTCCGCGACCCAGAAAGCAGGGCAGTGGATCGAGGGAATCGGCTATCAGTATTCCTTGTTAGATGACACAGTAGTCGTGGATGTTCCGGATTTCCGTCCAGGCACTTTCGAAACTGTTGGCACCATTGGTGATGCTGACCTCTTCGCGAACTTCTCAGAAGTCCAGGACTTCGCTCGCCAGAACAACGTGACTCGAATACTGTTCGACGTCTCTGCCAATCCTGGCGGATTGGGTGCTTCAACTTATGCACTGCAATGGTACATAGTACCCAATGCAGATGAGGCCTGTTCCCGTGAGGTTCGACACATGACGGATAACTGGATATCTTGGGTATCCTCTTTTGGTGTTAACTACAATCAGACTATCGACAACTTCTTCAGCGAGAATGCCGATAAGGTCGGAGACCCTGCCTTAATTCATGAGAGGTTCCAACAGCTGTACCTCCTCCTCAACTACGCCGATCAGTTGCTCTCTGACGCAGAGACAACACAGAATTCTCGAGTGGAGAACATCGAGGTACCGCGTCTGAAGAAGATCGAGGAGGGTATATTATCACAGAGCACGGCTGCTCAACGGGCGAAGCTTTTCAACGCCTTCCTCAAGGAAAGACTCTTCTTGAATGCGTCAACAGCCTTTGGATCGCAAATAGCTCCGCAGTATGGTTGGTATCCTTTCGATAATGGGTTCGCTCTGGATCCCAAAACTCGCGAGCCTTTCGACCCTCCACTGAGCCAGTTCACCAACTATCGAGTCCTCCCATGGGGTAAGCCTTCGAACTACTCTTCTACGAGCCTATATGACTTCTGCTATGATATTATTGAGAATGTTATGCCGAACCTCGTCGAGCCAAGCTACGATGCTGAGTATTGGACCGAGGTTGCCTTCGTGACGGATGGCAACTGCGGTTCCGCTTGTTCTCTATTTACGCAGACTTTACAGCTCACAGGCGCGGCGACTGCCTTCACCTTCGGTGGCCTAGCTGATCAACCGATGGACGTCGCTGCTGCTGGCAGTGCAGCGCGACAAGATTATGACGATATATCCGCTAGGCTGAACATCGCCAGCCATCTCGGCTACTGGGCTACATTTGGGAAATCTGACTGGTCCAAGCGGCATACCAACACTTGGGTTAACAAGCCAATTCCTTTCCCCCACAGTGCTCAAGTTTTTTACGGTTGGTACATTGGTTTGGCACCCCAGCTTGGGCCACAATCTCTACCTCGACAATTCTACATTATACCTCCTCACAAGCATTTGAATATGTGGGCTCGTAACCTCGATGAGAGGGCGGCTATCCACGAGGAGATTGTCAACATCAAGAACTGGGCTCATTTGAGGATGAATCCGCAGTTCCCAGATCTCGGCGATTGCCCGGCTTACCGCTAGCCCCTACGGTTTTCGTCTCTTTATATCTCAGCGGAGGTAATCCTCGACCGCACATAAAAGTGTGAGAACTCTGTTCTTCATCGCGGTTGTAGTGTATCATTCCTTCTTCATTCATTGGATTAGTTACACTTCATCAAAGTATTGAATGCCACACTTACTGTGCTCGCTCGGAGAAAGTGAGTTGCCTTCGGATGGAGGTCATTACTCTGGTAAACTTTATGCCTGCTTCATGACATAAAGTCGTATGCCGCTCACAAGCGTTCAGTTGTTACCATTTTCCCAGCCGATTGACTCATATGGTATCAGTGGTACCTCCATAATGAAGTTTCCGTGTCTGTACTCTGAGCACTTCAAGAAAGCGTTGCCGTCTACCCTTGAGGCGCCGTATTGGCCCATCGAAGTTTTTTCGCGATGCTGCTTCTCGGCCAACCTCATGCCGTTGTGTTCACAAAGCCATGCTGACATATGCCAAATCTGGCCTATGCGCGGCGTTATCCTCGGCGACCTCACCTTCAAATCAGTCCCGCATCTGGGAGTGAGTGGCGCGATATAAGATAGTAACTGAAGTCTTACTATACCGTTCATTCAAGAACTATTCTGTTCTCATGGCGGTTAGACGGTTGTCGAACAACCGTTGTCCGCTAATAAAACGCTTGTATCAGTTAAACCCTCTTGCGTGATTCCTCGGATGCTTCGGAACCTCCTTGAAGAAAAGGGAGTCGGCCAGATGCTGTTGGCTCCGAGGGGCCCTGAGGGAGCCTCCCTCAGGGAGTAGCTACAATAAGGGCCATTATCTGCTCTCAATTCCTCGTCGTCACGTTTCTTGGTGCAGGTAGAGGTCACATGGGAGACTCCCGCGCTTGATGAGTTGAGGTTCCTGGTGCGTGCTGATTACTCATTCATCGAGAAAATCGTCGTCGGCTCCGGAGGTTGTCACGCAACGAAGCGTTTACGGTGACGGGCTGAGCTTAGCTCAGCTCGCTGCAGTATGCACGCGCGGTGCGTTAACCTGAACCAGACTGAGATTCTCCCAGCCGAATACCGTTGTCTGTAGCTTCACGGTCACTCTGAGACTGACGTCTTCTGGCGCGACAACTGGCCGTGTTGAGCGAGGCTCGTTCAAAGCGACGTCGGTTCTTCCGAGTCCTCCCCGAAACAAACATTGTCATTGAAGTTTCCGGGCAGTGCCCTGCGGGCACCTTGCCCGCACACCGTAGCATGCGCGCAAGCGGGGCAGAGTCTGCGACTGAGAAACCGAGTTACTCAGAAAGAGATCTGCTTGTTGTACTCCGGGGCTCGGAGTACAAAACCTGTACTCGAACTCCGTTCCCAACACGAGAGACTACGGGATTCTACCGAAATCGTTTCAGCGCATTGAATTCATTAGAAGTGTTGACGATCACTAGCCCAGGCAACGGCATGTCACAGAACTTGTCTAAGCTTGCGGTATAATTGCAAATTTGGACGTTTCCGCCATGACGGGATGGGCGTGAGGACGGGTTAGTGATTTGGGTGCACGCCTGAGTGCGTATGAGGCAGAAACATTCTTAGTTCGACAAAACCGCGTGAAGAGTCCTCACGCGGTTTTGTTGACTAGGTCTTCGAGACGAAGGAGCGGAGCTCGCGGGATGTGTGCACCGCGAATCACCCTGTGTGCGGAACCCCCTTGTTCATTCGAAAGCTTTGGGAAAACGCATTAGTCAAGATACGTTGAATACTGGAAAGTTACAACGTCTCCGGTTCGAATCCCACGGATGTCATTTTTCCGACAAAACCGTGCAACTTGTGATATGGAGTAGGGTCTCTATGCCGATCGACTCAGAGTGAGGATTGGAGCGGGGGATTATAATCTTTTACGATGACATGAGCCCCCGGATGTGGAAAATTTGAACCATGGGTAGTCTTGAACCACACGAAAGTCGGTGGTCAAACCCATTAGATCGCTAGTTGGGGCTGAAGCGCCGAAACGTGACGAATTTCTCGGCTTATTTATTCGACAACGGGCGCTCTCGGCAGCGTTGTCATATTTTTCCTAGAAAGAGTGCTTCCTGGACTTCCGGACCGCATGGCTCGTTAAGCCGTAGAAACGTCCAATATTGCGAAATAATTCTGCGAAAATCGGGAAAATCGCACTTTTCTCCCATTGTAAATTCAAAATTTTCGGTTATTTCCTGTTGTTTTGAACTCGGAAGTTCGGCCCCGAATTTCTCCCTATTTTTTACGGGGGTTTTGGAACGCGCTCTTTCGAATGATGTATAGCTTGGAAGTTCCACGAAGATGGAAATGTGTTGGAAGCAGTTCGTAGATTCATTGGAACGCTCTAATATGAAAAACATCTACTGTTTGTTGATACTTTGTCATTACGTTGTTTGGTAGATTGGGGCCTTGGGTTGTCAATGGTTTTGGGTGGTGACGGCCTGCGGTGATGAAAGTTCTCTTGGTGAGCAGTTTACGATGAACTGTATTCTCGGCTGTTAGGATATTCTGTGATCGGGAGGCGTCGTCGTGCGGGAGGGGAACTTTGACGCGTCATTTACGTGGAATGGAGGCCTCATTTTCGTACATCTGCATTTGTCTGCATCTCTCCCTTGAGGAGCGTATCTCTCGGTAGAGACTTTTGTGTCGAAGTCTGTCGGACGTCGTTGAAGCAATGAATGCCCGAGCTGAGTTTGGCGGTTTTAAGCAGGGAGATACCAGGCTAAGGATGATTGTCAGTGTACTGCACGATGTGCGCCGTATCCACAACGGAACCCGTTCCCAGTCTAGCATAAGGCCCGAATGCCGACGCTGATGTACGTCTTATTCCGAACAGAACAAGTTCTGACCGGATCATCAGATTCGAATTGCCACACGCCTTAGAAACCCCAACTCTCAGTTAAAACAAAGCCGATGTTGGACCAAACTATGTAAATACTCAAAATCAATATTCAAACACTCAGAGTGAGACCAAACATGTCGTGTGCTGCCAGAATAAGCCAATACCACTACCCTGGGACAGAAGTAGTGTAACAAGCACTTCACTCTCTGCCAGTGATGTCCTCATCATTATGGACGCTGACGCCAGAGGGAATACTCGCAGCTCGGCAACCTGTGGTGTTTCATAGGTTCCCATGGTGAAGGAGACTTAGCGTAACCCTGCTCAACCCACTTGCATACGTCATACCCTCCCGCACGGACGCTAAGAACGCATATACGCGCGAGTGCGAGGCGTAGAATGAGGCCAGATAGTACTTTGGGACTAGTGGTATGCAGAAGAAGTGAAGGAATGTGCAGCGATGATTGCCGGATAGCTGAGTAGTACTGAACGAGCAAGTAGCTCTTGCATATCGCAGAGTTACCACCATAGTGCACACCAGCCGTAACGATCGCATGCGTGCACTCGGACGGCCACGTCACCAGCCCGAGACAAACTCCTACGGCCCCTACACGACTCTTTCCAGATATTTAGGGATTTGATCGGAGCGGGTCGACACGCGGTCGCCTCCTCGAGCGAATAATGGTGTGGCTTCTACACTGGCAATCTCCGCTCGAGCAGGAGGCGAAGAGAGAGTCGTCACTGCTGTTGAACAGGTTCACCGGAGCTACTGGTCAGGTACTAGCTAAACGGGCACGCATGCACACTATCAGCTCAAAGCTAAGAATTCCTCGGAAGAAGGTTATCGACCAGCGGGTATGTGGGTAAGCTTCCACGGTGGGCGGGGGTGCGATCATCGTCTGAGCGTGCCGCGACCCGATTGCAGAGAGTTGTCACCATCAATGATGCGCTCGCTCCGCCTCTTCATGGTTACCTTCTGGTGGGTCAGGAAGTCCCTCGTCCAAGGCCAACCCCCTGATTCCGAAAAATGGGACCAAGCTTGCCGCGATGTGACGCAGCGTGATGACTCCTACTGTATGTTCTACAAGGTGGGATCTGGTGCGGTGTGTCACGGCAGTCATCCCCCCATTCCCTGCGGACCTGCGAACACGTCTAATATACCGACACCGCCAATCCCTGCTGTTGACGAATGCGCTCTCCTCGACCCAGCGAGGGGTCAGACGGTCCTGGACCCGGTGGCTGATGATGCCAAGAAGGACTTTATATTGGGCAGGGCGGACGAGGTGAACAGATGCCTCAACAGTCTGACCATCACCAACTTTAACGCTCTCTTCACCCTCCACAATCTGAAGTACGGCTTGACTGAGACCTACGCCTTCACGGATGTCGCCAACGGGCTGAACAAATCCATTCAGTCCAACACCTGCGGATTCAAACTCCATTCTCTTGATGTTGACATTAAGGGATTCATTGATGACAAGATAAGGGAGTTCGCAGATGTGTTGGACCCGATGACTTCCGGCGGAGCGAAGAAAGTTCTTTAGTGAGAGCATCCCAGCGGCTCCCTTCCACTTCGCTCTACAGCGCGAGTTCAGGCGCCTCAACGATGGCCATTTACGGTATGATACGCCTTACGGAGACTTCTATTATTTTCTGCCCATCCTCCTCAATTCGCATATGCGTAACGGAGCTCAGGTGATAACTCTGGGCTTCGCCGAGGACTTGCCCGAGTTCTACCACGCTATCTACGGCACACCGGTGACTAAGCACGAGGAGGGTGATGTTATCGTGGAGGTGGATGGCAAGCCTGTCCTTGAATGGATGCAGGATGCTGTCTCCGAAAGTGGCCCGTATTTGGGAATTGTACCGGGGCCCCTTCAGAGGATCAATAGGCATTTCCTCGCGAGTCCAGAGATCTCCGTGGACCCTCGGTTCTTCCAGCCCCCGGAAGGCCCAATTCGGGTAACCTTCGATGACGGATCTACTGAGACTATATTTTGGATAGGCGAGTTGAGCGACTACCGCAAATCCGCTGGAGAGGATGCGCTTACCGCGCAGTTCTACAACGTGCTGACCAATTGGAATCCTCTCTTCCAGAGGACGGTGAAGTTCGAGACCGAGTTCTACCAGAAGGAGGGTGACACTCTGTGGGATTTTGCTGGAGACTTCTCAGCTGGCGACTACGATAACGAAATGTTGGACGACATACTCACTGAGAAATCTGGACGTCGGCTGCATAAAAGATCTCTTGCGGCGAGCCCTTTCGCGACCCAGAAAGCAGGGCAGTGGATCGAGGGAATCGGCTATCAGTATTCCTTGTTAGATGACACAGTAGTCGTGGATGTTCCGGATTTCCGTCCAGGCACTTTCGAAACTGTTGGCACCATTGGTGATGCTGACCTCTTCGCGAACTTCTCAGAAGTCCAGGACTTCGCTCGCCAGAACAACGTGACTCGAATACTGTTCGACGTCTCTGCCAATCCTGGCGGATTGGGTGCTTCAACTTATGCACTGCAATGGTACATAGTACCCAATGCAGATGAGGCCTGTTCCCGTGAGGTTCGACACATGACGGATAACTGGATATCTTGGGTATCCTCTTTTGGTGTTAACTACAATCAGACTATCGACAACTTCTTCAGCGAGAATGCCGATAAGGTCGGAGACCCTGCCTTAATTCATGAGAGGTTCCAACAGCTGTACCTCCTCCTCAACTACGCCGATCAGTTGCTCTCTGACGCAGAGACAACACAGGATTCTCGAGTGGAGAACACCGAGGTACCGCGACTGAAGAAGATCGAGGAGGGTATATTATCACAGAGCACGGCTGCTCAACGGGCGAAGCTTTTCAACGCCTTCCTCAAGGAAAGACTCTTCTTGAATGCGTCAACAGCCTTTGGATCGCAAATAGCTCCGCAGTATGGTTGGTATCCTTTCGATAATGGGTTCGCTCTGGATCCCAAAACTCGCGAGCCTTTCGACCCTCCACTGAGCCAGTTCACCAACTATCGAGTCCTCCCATGGGGTAAGCCTTCGAACTACTCTTCTACGAGCCTATATGACTTCTGCTATGATATTATTGAGAATGTTATGCCGAACCTCGTCGAGCCGAGCTACGATGCTGAGTATTGGACAGAGGTCGCCTTCGTGACGGATGGCAACTGTGGTTCCGCCTGCTCTTTATTTACGCAGACTTTACAGCTCACAGGCGCGGCGACTGCCTTCACCTTCGGTGGCCTAAAGGATCAGGCGATGGACGTCGCCTCCTTTGGAGGTGGAGACGTTCTGGAATATGACAATACCTCCCCATTACTGAATATCGCGAGCCATCTCGGCTACTGGGCTACATTTGGGAAATCTGACTGGTCCAAGCGGCATACCAACACTTGGGTTAACAAGCCAATTCCTTTCCCCCACAGTGCTCAAGTTTTTTACGGTTGGTACATTGGTTTGGCACCCCAGCTTGGGCCACAATCTCTACCTCGACAATTCTACATTATACCTCCTCACAAGCATTTGAATATGCGGGCTCGTAACCTCGATGAGAGGGCGGCTATCCACGAGGAGATTGTCAGCATCAAGAACTGGACTCATTTGAGGATGAATCCACAGTTCCCAGATCTCGGCG